>JAUZTB010000087.1:77383699-77399736 GCA_034780895.1 Rhynchobatus australiae | reverse complement strand
GTTTGCACCTTATCCTTGTAACTGTGTGGGCTTTGCAATGTCTTCCCACGTCCGAAAGATGTTCTGGTTGGCGAGTTAATTAGCTGCTTTGAATGACTCCTTGTGTCAATCGATGGCAGGAGAATCAGGGTGGGAGTGGATGGGCATGTCAGAGCTAATGGGTAATGGGGAAATAAGTGGAGAAGGGGTCTGACGAGAATGCACTGAGAGTTGGAGTAGGCTCAATGGGCTCCTTCTCTTTCAAGAAGATGTGAATTATGAGACGTAGGATTAGTGGAATAATAAGAAAAATTACAGCAGGGTTCTGAATTGGTTCAAAAATCTTCTGTTTTCATACATGCAAAATAAATACCATCTCTCTCAGTTGTTGATGAAGAAAATAAAGGAAAGGAGCATGAGTTGGTCATTTGGCCCCTTGAGCCGGTTCTGCCATTTAATAAGATCGTCATTGACCCACTGTTGGCTTCAACACCACTTTCCTGCTCTACCCCATGCTTCTTGACTCCCTTGCAGTTTAATTGTCTGTAAACCTCTGATTTAAAAATAGCCAATGACTCTGCATCCACTACAGAATAACGAAAGAAATTTGTATTCCTCTCCATTTTAAATGAGCTCTGCCTTATTCTGAAACTATGCCCTCTAGTTCCAGATACCCCCGCTGGAGGGAACATCTTCCACCCTGTCAATCTCCCTCAGAATCTCATGTTAAGTAAGATCACCCCTCATTCTTCTAAACTCCAATGGGTAAAGTTTAAATCTGCTCGACCTCTTGATATGTCACTCCCTTCATCCCAGGAAACAACTTAGTGAACTATCTCTGCAAAGCATACACTGTAGGTATATCCTTCCTTAACTTTGTTTTTGCAGATTCTTTACTTCATTTTTAAAAGCTTATGATTTCACAAGATAATAGGAGGCTCATGAATTTATGCTGGCTCTCAAAGAATCCCATTTCCCCCATTTAATTCTCTGCGCCTAATCCCTCTCGCACCCATTAATTCCGCCCTGGTTTCCTCCTACCACCCACCTACAATAGGGGCAATTTACAGAAGCCGATCAATCCACCAACCAGTAAATGAAAATGAAAAAGTGAAGGATTTGGAAATTTGCAATAAAACCAGAAGATGCTAGAAACATTCAGTGGGTCAGGCAGGATCTACGGAAAGAGGAATAGCGGAACATTTTCAAGTCCAAGACCCTTCGTCAGAACCAGGAAAGAGAGACAACAGTAGCAGAGAAGGTTGGAGAGGCATGTGGAAGATCAGAGCCATTGAATGCAAGGGTGTTGCAAAGCATTCACTTAATCTGAAACATTGATCTCCTGCTGGTTTGTGTCTGCATTTTGTTCTTTCAAAATTTTGCCACCTTCAGTGCTCTGTGCGCACTTCTGATAATCTGTTCACACACCTCCTGTAGAGTGGTATTTTTTTTACATCAAAGCATTCACTACCAAAAAAGCACTCGTGCAATTAGAACTGAGATTGAAAGATGTTTGATGGTCAAAAGTTACCAAAAAAAAGTACAAAACTGAAGCAGGTATTAGGATAAAGATCAATCGAGGTCTCACTGAACGGTGGAATAGGATCCAGGAATGAATGGCTGTTTTGATGTTTGCTGAAAAATTAATACATAACAAATAATTTACTTTTCGAACCCAGACCACGCACTTGAAATCCAGATCCTGGTGATAATATTTGCTTCCCTTCAAAGAATGTTTTCCTTGTACTTCAGAAGAGTGATGAATTACTTGGGGGAGAGAGACAACAATCTTTCATTTGGTGCGGCTTTTCTACTGCCTGAAGTTTCGGAAATTATATGTTCTCAACATTTCAGTTTTCATAAATTTCTTTCAACTGCTCAGACGGTCATTTCCACAGAAAATGTCATTCCATTTTAATTGTATGAATTTTTATGAACTCTAATTAGCAGAAGCCCTTGTATTGCACCTCTGGTTTTCTATTTGGCACGCGTACAGTCTGTCACTATCTAATGGCTAACAGCTGCTAACAATCATACTAAAATGCACAGCGCTTGCTTTAAGTGGATAACTTCCACTAAGAAACTTGATTTTCATGTAAGGTTCTATAATTAACAGATGAACTGCGAAAAGTGGATCATTCCAGGCATTGCACATTGAAGTGATGCTGTGCCCATTAAAAATGGCATTTTAAACCGGAAAAATTGGATGTATGGTCGTTAAAGCCAAAAGAAAACATGTCCCCTTCCTGAATTTTCCTCATTTTATCCACACAAATCTTACTTCTCATAAAAAGTAGGAGGAGACCAATTGTTACTGCAAAGACTCCCTGCCTGAATCATTCAAAGCTAATTCCTTCTTCAATCCCCAGAATTCTCTTTCTTCCTCTGCTCCAAGTATTTTTTTCCTTCAATATATAATGGTCTCTGCCTCAATTCCTGCTGGCAGAGGATTAGATACTCCATTTTCTCTTCAAGATTTGCACTTTCTTTCTTAGTCATAATTTGAAATTGATGATCCCTCATAACAGACTGTTCAACCAGAAGAAATACTCCTCCCTGATACCACCTCTTAATATCGTTCATCATTTTTGTTAGTATCTCCTCATAACTATGCAAAGAAATTAGACTCTGGACTTAATTTTTTCAGGGTAGGAGAAGTTCAACAAGAATTATCACTAATATTGTCATTAACCAATCAGTAATCCTAACATTTTCCTGCCTTTAATATGGAGCTAGGGTGCACACATTGCAAGTTTGTGCTACTGCACTGATTTCAGTGCTCTGTCTGAGTCTATTATCTGTTGCAACATTGCACATCGCTGAGGATTGAGGCATTTCTCTCATTAATTCATGTGCAATTAAATGTGGAAGTCCCTACTTAAAAGGCAAAAGTTGCTGTCAACATGACAAAGTAACAGCAGCAGACTTGTAGGCCTTGACATTATCATTACAGCAAAATTCTACCTGACATCCATTTATAAATACCGATTCCCATTGATTTTTTGTTATTTTCTCAACTGGCATTCTAAATTCAGGAAATGCACATTTGAATACTGAGATCATTGATATCCTTTAGTCTCTATTCCGTTTCTGGTTTTGCTTCACCATTGTATAAACATTTGTGATTAGATTGTCCACCTTCCATGCTTAGCGACTGTGCCTTAGTAATCTTTTCCCAATTACTCTGTTGTTTGCGGAATATTTTGTTTCAATTACGCTGTCCTTGTGTGCAAGTACTTCAAAAAAAAACAATTGAAGAGGACCTGACACTGATCCAGAGGATAAATCATCTCCAATCCAAACAATTATTACTCACCTTAACCCTTTTTCTTACTGTTTGTTAGCCAACCTTCTATTCGGGCTACTCTGAAATTATAAAAGGTACTTTCCCTGAAAAAATTATTTATTGAATACCTGCTGAAGATCCATCTGCACTGCATGTACTGATCTCCTTTGATTTCCTGGCCACTAAAAACTATATGGGTGACATTTGGCTTCTTTCCTGTATGGTTCCCACTGATTGGCATCTTGATTTAGGGCTCTATCGAGTATTTCAAACATCTGCCTGTTGCAGGTAGAAACCTGTTTCTAATTGCCTGAAGTGCAGCAAAAGAAATAACACAAACTGTAATATTTCTGTTTGGCAGCATTTGGTAAAGAATGAACTGCACTTCTGCATCTGAGATTTTATGTTCTGCAGTCCATTTTACAGGCTAAAGCCTTCAGTTAAGCCATGGATGAAGAGAGGGTAAAGTAGTGAGCGGCCAGCAGCAGAGAGCCAGTTGATGTATCCAGAGTATGCCAGGAATATAACAGAGCTGGGGGAGTACTTTGCTTCCCTTGGCTCATTACTTGCTTACAGAATAGTGACTTAAGTTTCATCTGTTACCATTTTGTATTCATAAAATGGAGCCAATGAGATGCAGTTTCTACCTGGTATTGACCTGGTTAATAGGATATGTGGGTTTGCAAATTGTGAGGAGGACACTAAGAACCTACCAATGCATTTTGATAAATAAAGTGAATCGGAAAGAAGTTGGCCAATGAATGCATGAAATTTGCATGCAGCAAGTAGTCAGGAAGGCTGATGGGCTGTTGGTCTTTATTGCAATGGATGTGGAATATAAAAATGGGGACCTTTTTTGTGCAAATTTACCAAGCACTCATGAATCCACACACTTAAAAAAGGAAGTTCAAGGCATTCCAGTTTGTTTTGGACCTTCAGCTATTTATACAACACTGAATGGAACAAAATTTCAACAATTTATTCTTTTGCCTAGTGTTAATGCCAGGGGTTAGAAATTCTTCCTCGGTCATGCCTTAATTTCATTGACCTCTCTTGATCCGATTCTGTGATTGGAGTTCAGTGTTCATTTGCACATATTTCACACTTTTAATGCAAGCGAAAGTCGACCTGTAACTTGCAGGAACAATAGAGTTGCAGAACGTGAAACATTCACTTGATGGCTGCATTGACTAAGACATAAGTGATCCAAATTCATATCAAATATCTTCTTCAAAGAAAGAAGGACCTCTACTTCAATGAGTGAATTAATGCATTAACTGGTTAAGATATTTAAAAACAAGGCAGAGGAATTTCACTCAAAATGTTATTCAGGGCAGAAGCTTTATCAAGTTTCTTGGATGTTCAGGTAGTATAATGTGTCACAAATAATGATTCAGTTAATATTTTCATTATGTTTAAAAACATTATTATAACCTGTGGTTCCTAAAAAGCTTGGTACCATCAGAAAACCAAAGGCCTCTGCAAATCTCCACAAAATTCAAACATTGCAAGCCAATTCACAAGAAATACAAGTGCAAATATTTGCTTGAACACTTTGGGCCAGATGGCCAGGGCTCAAATTGGCCCACAGGCTGTATCTTGGCAACCCTTGAATGGGCCAGTATAGCATGAAGAAGGAAACATCTCTGCCCCTTAATGCACCATTCAATCATTCTGTAATAGATATGGGATTTTATGCAATACATGTAAACACATCATTGATTCCAATTGTTTGGATAATTGGCCTTGAGATTTACTCTGTTTCTATTTTTCAGTATCTGTGCATTGGGATTTTAATTATCTGTTCTCTTATGTTCTCATGCCTGCAAGAATAGTTAGAGACCAGCCAGATCTGGGTTTGCGGGATTTGTTGTATAATTTACCTACATTGATTAGCTTCCCCTAATGACAACGGCCGATGCTGCGCAATTAATCCCTCACTCGAAGTTTCTCACACACCTGTTAAAGGCTCGGCAACCTGAACAATCAGGGATCCAAAAGAGATGGTCAAAGACAAGTCTGAACGAGGGGTTGTAGGCTTTAAATTGGACCAAATTCATGAGGGACAACAGCAAGAAGCTGTTGGACCTGTAGAATGGTAACAGCAGAGGAGGCCATTCAGCTCTTGGTATCTGTGGCTGTCTACTAGAGCAATGAAGCTGATTCTTTCCAGGTACCCTGCACGTTGATTTTGCTTTGAAGGACTGATCAAGTTCCTTCTTGAAAGCCACATTGTACCAGGCCTTCCTGCCAGGCAATATGTTCCAGACTCAAATTGCTCACCTTTTTAACTTATTCTTCTTCTGTCACCTTAAATCTTTGGCAATTTGTACTTAACCTTTCCACCAAATGGGAACAGCATCTCTTTATCTACTCTGATTGGACCCCTCATTATTTTGATGACCTTTATCACATCTCCTCTCAACCACTTCAGCTCTAAGAAGAATCCCAATATCTCCAACCTTTTCCCTGATGTGTCCATCATTCCTGGAACCATTCCAATAAATCTTTATCATAACCTCTTGGTCTTCAAATCCTTCCTAACATGTGCTGGCCTGAATTGCATGCAATATTCCAAAATGTTATAATGATTTACTGTAACTTCCTTGTTCCATATCTCTGTATGAAGCCAAGAATCCACTTTTTTTCACTATTTTCTCGACCTGTTCTGCCAAAGACGAACACATTTATCTCAAGTTCTCTCTGTTCCTACACCATCTTAAAAATTGTAATGAAAGATGAATTTGCCTCCTCTTGTTCTTCCTTCAAAGATACGTCTCTTTGCAGTTCACATTGTTAAATTCCATTTGCCACATGTCCAGTCTTTTTTCAACCGGGCCTAAATGTTTACATTCTCCATTCTTCTGCCACCATCCCTATATCCAAGCATCTTGGGTAGATTATGACCTGTGCCTCCGTACATCCTACCGTTTGTTTCAGCCAGCAACCCAGGATGCATTCCACCTGGGCCTGGTGACCGATCCAGTTCGAATCGTATCGCACAATCTTGTACCTCCTCTGGTACACCAAATGGATGGTAATTGAAATGCAGAAATCTCTTGCTCCAGCATCTTCTCACCCACAACCAACCTTTCAAAAGCTGTGGAGGCTTGGTCAATTGAAAATATCAGCACTATGGTTACAGGAGATATCATGGGTTACTGCACTGTTTGTAAATTGAGTTGTGATGCATAATCTAATTGAATGATAAATTAAGCTGACGGGGCTGAATGGACCATGTCTATTTTATTATACCTGCGGCGGTTCTGCTGATACTAGATCTGGTGAAGTGCATTAACTTCCCACCATTTAATTCCCCCGGAACAAAACTATCATAATGTCTCAATCTTCAAAACACTTGTGATGGCTTACACTTTGTGATCAATGACAAATGTTGTCATGCACTAAACCAAAGATTTTATAAGGGCTTTTGTGCTGGCTCGTGTGATGACTGAAAATCCATTTCGACCCAAGGCCTTGTACAGGCAGTTCAGGGTTTGTAGGAAGAGATAGATCTCCTTAACCAATGAGAGAGAATAAGGTTAGGAAGTGCAAATTGCGAGGAAGGATAGATGTGAGAGATAAGAGACAGAAAGAAAAAAGAATGCTTTTTTCCACAATTATTTAAAGCTTATAGATTTCAATAAATCTGGGTCAGCCCAGGGTCGTAGACTCCTCCTCCTTCACCATGTGAATCTCCTAAATTGTTGTTAGCCCTTTAATACTCTTGGTTCAGTTATCAGAAGTGCACATGGGTAAATTATAACATTTTCCCCGCACGTTGCTGATGTTTATCCACATGGATTTTGTCATAACTCAGTCCTTGTTCCAGTTTTTTGGGTGCTGACCTCGTGACTTCATCATTTAACTTTTGTAATCCTTTACCACTTTATACAGATTCTTTTTTTTAAATCTTGCACTTCTTCTCAGGTAACATACTCCTAATGGTTATTTCCACTCAGCCTTCTATTCTATTAGCTTTCCTTCATTCTTGAGACTCAAATTGACTCTCTACCTAACCACTATATTAGTTTAAATCCAATATCATTGATTGTTTACCCTTTCTTAAAGGGCACTGGTGCCATTTTGATATGTCGGGAAAGTATGCCTTTTATCGAGTCATTTTCTCCAGCTGAAAAGCTGGACTGTTGAGTACTGGGCTCAAATGTAATCTGACAAGATTGCAAATACCAGCTTTTTGGGAGTGCAGAATATAACATTCACTGCTAAAGTGCTCACTTGCACTGAATATCTGCGTGAAGTTACAATTTACTTGGTCTGCATTTTAAATGACCGATAAATGCTTTGTTTCACTGAACTGAGTGTGGTTGTTTTCTTTTACAGCTCCAATAACAGATAAACCGCCCAAGCTACTCTACCCTTTAGAAAACAGACTGAACCCTGTGGAGGCACAGCTTGGTAAGTCAGTGATTTCCTTCATATTCATGCTATGGATACAGTACCTGAGGTTTCTGAGATGCTCATTAATTGTATTGCTCATGTCCTTTAAAAGGGTAGTTTCTTTGTTGATCCTTGCACTCATTTGTCTAGTCTGTGTGGGTTGCAGAAGCTGTTGATGATGATGGTTGCATAAGTTTTGTCAGCTTCATTTTACGATAGCTAAGATTCATGAAGATATTGAGTCATTCTGCATTTATTCAGAAGCAACTACCCACGAAAGTATGTTTGCACTTCTGTACAAGTGGTCCAATGTTATTCAGTAGCCTGACTCAATGTGTTGCAGAGGCGCTTCGATAATGCAATTACAACCTTGCTGCTTGCCAATTATGTTATCATTCCATTTCAAATTTGTTATTTGTTCCAACTCGCTTTACATCTGCAGTTTATATTTAGTGCAGGGATAGAGACTCACGAGTAATGTTGACATTTGAAAATGCCATATCAAAGCACATTCAGTAAAGTTCCTGCAATGGTGTTTTCTCTAACAAGACCCTTCTTAAAATAGGAATATCTGCAAAAAATCATGATCAGATTGAATATGCTTCCTTTTATTTCTGAAACATTGTGCTGACGATATCAGAGAGATGCTGGTGTGGGTTACTGAAAGAAGTGTAAGATACAAGTTTATGTTCTCCCTGGGTCTGCGTTGGTTTCCTCCGGGTGCTCTGGTTTCCTCCCACATTCCAAAGACACACAGGTAGGTTAATATGGGTTTAGATGGGCGATGCGGACTCGTTGGGCCGTAAGGGCCTGTTACCGTGCTGTAAATAAATGTTCTAAGTTTTAACGACAGCACACACTCTATTTGTCGTAATCTGTATGGATAGTTCAGCACCCTGATTCTTGTTGTTACAATAATTTTCACATGCAATGCAGGATATTAATGGATATTTTGAAGGTGATATTTGTTCTTCTGTCATATCTAGTGTGATTGCTCTCAAACTGAAGATGCCCAACCCCAGTCAGTGATGATTCCTAGATAAGATGCTTTAAGATTCTAATCTCAGTCTGTGATAAAATGAGGTAACATTCCAGTTCCCAAATGTGATGATCTCTGAACACAATGGCATTACATTTCAAGGTAAACCCAATCTATCTCATCAGATCTTTTAACCGCACACCGTGATGAACACTACAGCGCAGAAACGGGCCCTTCGTCCCCTCTAGTCCATGCTGGCCTGGTTTTATGCCTAGTCCTATCTACCTGCACCCAGACCATAGCCCTCCATACCTCTCTCAAAGCCCTCCATACCTCTCTCAAAGCCCTCCATACCTCTCTCAGACCATAGCCCTACCATCTCCCTATCCAAACTTCTCTAAAATGCTACAATTGAACCCGCATCCACCCCTTCCGCTGGCAGTGTATTCCACACTCGCACCACCCTCTGAGTGAAGTAGTTCCCCCTCAGATTCCCCTTGTATACTTCACCTTTCACCCTAAACCTATGACCCCTAGTTCCAGTCTCACCCAACCTGAGGGGAAAAAGCCTGCATGCATTCGCCCAATCTATATCCATCATAATTTTGTATACTTCGACAAGATCTCCCCTCATTCTCCTGCGATCCCTCATTCGGATCATGAATACGTACTAATTAGCCACTTTTCCCATAGCTCATATCACCAAACTGATACAAATACATTTGAGCAACATGTCTTACTGATGAGAAGGCCACCGGATTGGTCTGCCTGTTTCCATGTTACACTTTTTAAACAGCAGCATGTGCAACAGAAGATAAATATCAGCATGTTGTTAAAACATATGTGTTTTGACCTCCTTAGTTTGGAAAATATTTCAAATTTTAATGACTTTTACTTTCTTTTTACTCACTACTTCATCAGACATTTGCCCCCTTGCATTATAATCTCAGCAGGAATATCTGTAAATGCTTAATCGGCATTTAGTGTGAAACACCGTATTGCATTGTGGCAGATAATGTCACGAACACAATCCTGACTCTAACTAAATCCGCAAACTTGTCAGATCCTTTGAGAAGGAACAATAGCTTGAGCGTTACTGAACTAAAGGGAATATTTTTAATGTCAGCGCACAAATCTTAAGTACCTGTCTGATTACTGTGTGTTTTTCAGAATGGGCCATTGGCACTTGTATTAATGAAACTTTTCCTTATCAGTTAACGCAAACTCTTTGTTCGCAAAATACAGTTTGCTTTGGCAGTCGTGATGAAATCAAGCTGTAGGTTTCTTATCAATCTCAATTACGGAAACGTGCGTAGATGGAAGCAATTGAGCGGTTATGCCCACAGTTCTCAGTAACACATTGTTAATGACTTTGTTTTAGTTTTTTTGTTTGGCTTGATGAATATTTATGCCCAGAAAGTACAAATGAATCCTGCAGTTGACACAAAAAAACACATCAATTATTAATACAAAATACAAGCATGCAGTAGAGCCCTAAGGCAATGAAATAAACAGAAAGAAGGGGAAAAAATCTTGTACATAGGACAACAGGAGATCAAAAACACATTCCCTGTATGGTCGGTGTCTTTTAATGATAGAAAATAAATGATTTCTGCAGAGCAATATTGATGTTGCTGCTGACTTTCACTGATAAAATTCTCTCTCTCTCTCATGCAGCTAATATATTTAGTTAGGATGTTGCCTGATGGCTTATTTGTATTCTTTTGATCACGTTTACATTTTCTGTGATTTCAGTGAGGGCTGTGACCATGTGTTCAACGTGGCCTGTTGGTGGAAGTTGTGAATCAGCCAACTGATCCCTGTTGTGGAAGGCACAGGCCATTTTGAGGGCTGAACACTTAAAACACACATTGGCTTGATAAATGCCTTTGACTGGGAGTCTTGTTGTCTTGCTCAAAGCTAAAACAAACACTGAGCTGTCTGATGGGCTGTGATTCCATTCCAGTGGCCCATTGCCGTTGTAATGATGATGAAAGGATTGTTGGCCATTGTTATTTTATGAAACTGATGCCAGCTTCTGGAGTTAGCACACGTGCAGTTACATGTGGAATTACTGAAGGTCTTGTCATTGACTCCCCGCTTCTCGACAGGGTGTGTGGCCTTGCAGTCTTCTCCAGGTTAATCTTCACAAATTAGAGAACTGATCAGAACCAAGAATTTATGAACCACTCCCAATGTAAATAAAAACTGAAAGTCTTACACATTTTTACAGAGGTGTAGGTAATTTGAAGTTGGATCATGAGCCTTTTCTCTGGTCCCAAAGAAAATATGTGGATTAATATTCTCTCAGAACAAGATTCCAGAATTCAATGGATAATAACGTGCATTATTTTGCTAATGCCTATGTTACATTAGCTTCTGCCTTAATCTCTTGTGCATGCCCCAGTCATAATTTTGCACTCTCTAAAGACATTTAAAGGATGAGTCTTTTTTTTTACTTCCAATCTGAGAGTACTTCTCAGTGTGATTTGGTTTTTCTTCCTGTTTGACGATATCATGGCGGCTGACTGCGAGGAATCACCTTGAATCCAATAGCAAATGAGGCTGGAAAAGATTAACCACAGCACATTAAATTTGGTACATTGATTTCTTGCTGTCACATGTACCGAGGTGCATGAACAGTGATAAACTTGTCTTGCATACTGTCCATGGAGTTCATTTCATTACAACAAAGCACTGAACTAGTACAAGTTAATAACAATAACAGAGTGCAGAATAAAGTGATACAGTACAGTGAAAGTGCAGTATAGGTCGACAGTAAGGTGCAAGGTCACAACAAGGTAGATTGTGAGGTCAAGAATCCATCTTATTGTACCAGGGAACCATTCAACAGTGAGATAGAAGCTGATTTTTGTATGCATCTTTCTGTAAAGTCGGTGCCAAGCACTGTTGCTTTCCCAGTAATGACAGAATTAAGGCCATTGCGTCAATCTTAACCCGTAGCCCACTCACGTGCTAAATAGGAAGTGGCCTTCATCAGACAGAGCACAGCATATGCAATGGGGACTGATTGGCAACATTTCCTGTCATCACACAAGATGGGGAATACAAATTGCATCTTTGTAAGATTGTATCTAATGAAGGGATAAATAGAAATGGAAGTTTGTTTCTGGAATTTTCTCTTGGTGTGTCAATATCCTGCCATAAGTACATGTCAAATGTTGGCTAATCCAACTGATGGTTTTGGTGAAGAGTTTATTGAATATTTAATTGTTACCTGTAGTTAAGCCACATCTTTTAAGCACAGGTGCATCAAATTCTGTTCTGTAGTAAAATTCATTTTCGCTTGTCCACTGGTTGCTCTCCTAAGATGATGGGGTAGACCCTTTTAGAATGTTTATGGTTCAGGGTGCAGAAGCAATATAATCGACTACTTTACAGTGGCCTGCCTCTCCCCCAGGAGTATCGGGAATCGGCCTGGTTAGGTTTGCTCTGGTCGTTTCTCAAAGTCATCAGTGACTGCCTCAAATAGCGTTAGCCATTTTGAACAGCTGTTCAGGTTCTTGCTGCCTGTGTCAGGATCGTGATCTGAAAATGGCCAAGAGCTGGGCTGAGTTTGGACCGTAGCTCTAAAGTAACTTAACCGGATGCAACGAGCAGTGCTGAAAGGGATGTATTGGGGAGCTGAAGAAGATTCCCCTTCCCCCACAGAATGTAGAGGCAGGTGAATTATTTGTGGACCCACCGTGGGTCATTCTGTGCATCATTCACCCCATCGCATACAACTCCTCATCTGAACTTCAGGCAGAGCTCATGTTGTTTTAGAATAGAGAAATTGCATGTTTTTATTCTTTAACTGGATTAACAACTTTTAATGAAAATGAGCACCTGCCATTTTTGACCGTCAACCAGAAAATCTTGTTTCAAAGCAGTGAGGTGGTGATCTGTAATTTCTGATGACAGCTGCAGGAGAAGCAGGATGTGATAACATGGACATAATGGATGGTCCAATGACTTGAAGCCTGCTTTGCATTGTTATTATCCCTGAAACTTTTGACTGATGTCACCAAGTGCTCTCACATCATCTGCTAAGAATAGTTCTGTTCTGAGCTGGCTTTACATTAGTTGGCAAAAATATGCGGTTTATTTTGGTAGCATTTTATAATTAAGCTCTTTCTAGTGCTCAAATTATGTACCAGTTATGTGTCAACCTCGGAGATATAAGTCTATATCGAGGCTCTGGGTGAGTGCCATTGTGTGATTCAGTGCTAAATACGTTCCATTCTGAATTAAAACGTCACTCTTCCTGTTCCATTCAAGAAGATAAGCACATGTCTGGAGGGTGACATGAGAAAATCAATCTCTTCCCCTTGCTGTCCAGTTATATGGTTTGCAATTGCACTGCAAAATTGCCGCAGAAAAATATGTCTTATTGCAATATTATCCCTTGTTACAGAAATAGCATCTTGTGAAGAGCAGGACCTTAACTCTGGAATAAAGGCAATCAATACCTTTCACCAAAGGGCAAATCTTTGATTTAGCAAATGACCATGCTCAGTCAATAGATCTGAGTCAGTGCCTCTTCACCCAGAGACACCTGATATTTGATGGGTTTTCATCACTTTCGAGTCGTGCACTGCTACCTCAAATCATCGTGGAAACAAGAATCACCTCATAAGTGTAAAATGCTAATAATCAACTCTATTTCAGTATTGTGACATCCACGTGTAATTAAATAAAACAATTTGGATAATAAAATTGAAATGTAGTTCCAATAATTTTTAATTGGAAAGCTTTACTTCTTTACCAACCTCAGGGACAGTTTTGTTTCTTTCACCCTCCAGACATGTGCTTATCATCTTGAATGGAGCAGGAAGAGTGACATTTGAATTCAAAATAGAACATATTTAGCACTGAATCACACATTTGCATTCACCCAGAGCCTCAATATAGACTTGTACCTCCTCAGTTGACACTTAAACTGGTCTATAATTTGAGCACCAGATATAGCTTTATTATAAAATGTCACCAAAATAAGCTGCACATATTTGCCAACTAATGCTCAGAACAGCTATTCTGAACAGATGATGAAAGAGCACTTGATGGCATCAGTGAAAAATTTGAGGGATAATAACAATGCAAAGCAGGCTTCAAGTCATTGGACCATCCATTATGTGCCCGTTATCACATCCTGCTTCTCCTGCAGCTGTCATCGGCGATTATATGTGTGTATGGATTTGTGACTAGAGTCTGGTGGATGCAATAATGCTGAGAGCAACAGCATATGTACAGCTAATGCCCAGCTGAAATATGAAGAGTGCAGATCACAGGGTCAATCATTATGCAGCACTGACTTGATCCCAAGTCTATCATGGAGCTCAATGCTTCTGCTTCTGGTCCTGCTCTCCCCTTAACCTTCACACATCAAGCACATACAGAACAGAGGGAAAAACTTCCCCACCAGCACTGTTTAACTTCAGTGTTTTGGTTTGTCCCCGATTGATTCCCATTGACAGGTGCTTCAGTTCTGCACGTGCTCAGTGCTTCCTGGTGCTCATATAAGTCTGCAGGGAGTGTGAGGCAGGTGCAGACATGATGCCATTCACTTCAAAGTTCCTCATGGCTGGGAGAATATGCAAGGGAGCACATGGAGCAAGTCGAGCAGCAAGAAGGAGGAGGGGTTCGCAACTGGAGATCATGTCCACCTTAGGCTTCCAACCTGAACTCTGAGGAACAGAGAAATGCGTACCATAGTAAGGAGTTCCTCACTCAAGTGTGTCACTTGCTGTTGCTTCAACCTCAAACCCACCGCGTAACACAGGAAACAGTACAGCCCAGGAACAAGCCCTTCGGCCCACAATGTCTGTGCCAACCACGATCAACTGAACCTATCTGCCTGCACGTGATCCATATCCCTCCATTCCCTGCACGTTCATGTGCCGGCCTAAATGCCACTGTCACGTCTGCTTTCCTCCACCACCCCTGGCATCGTGTTGCAGGGAAAGAATGGTCAGTCTGACAGTGGCTGTGAGCAGCGGTATGTCAGCCTCCTTCCAGGTTGCAAATGCAGATAATTGTAAGGCCTTGCAATTCGCTGAGGAGGCCATTGAGATTGTCCATACAGAAAGAGCTCATTATACTCATTAGAGAGAAGGAGGATGAGGGGAGACGTGACAGAGGTATACAAAATATTAAGAGGAACAGATAGAGTGGACAGCCAGCGCCTCTTCCCCAGAGCACCAATACTCGAGACGAGAGCACGGCTTTAAGGTAATGGGTGGAAAGTTCAAGGGAGATGTCAGAGGGATGTTTCTCACCCAGAGAGTGGTTGGTGCATGGAACGCGCTGCCTGGGGTAGTGGTGGAGGCAGATACGTTGGTCAAGTTCAAGAGATTACCAGATAAGCATATGGCGGAATTTGAGATAGAGGGATATGTGGGAGGAAGGGGTGAGATAATCTTGGGTGTGGTTTGAAGGTCGGCACAACACGGTGGGCCGAAGGGCCTGTATTGTGCTGTATTGTTCTATGGTTCTATATTCAATTTTCTCTTGCCAGAGGCACGTGGGCAAATCAAGTAAACAGCTTTGCCGGGAGTTTAAGCTTGCTGTGGTGGAAGGTGGCGTTGATTGCACGTGGCATGGCAGACACCACATCCCAGCTGAGATGAACCGCACCCAAAAGGGATTCCATTCCCACAATCTCTCGCTCTTGTTTGGCCACAGTGCGACATCCACGTTTTGAAGTGACCACTGCAACAGAAACTGTTGGGCGTCGACTGCAAAAGCAAGTGTAAAGGGAGGAAGGAGGTCTGTTTTGGTGTAAATTATAGAACCAGTCCTTAGCTCTGGGTGCTGGAGCCCAGCACCGAATTGACCACCAGGTCTTCAGCGAAAGGACCTGACGTTGCTGATCTTTGAGGTTTGACCTTTCACTTTCTTTTCAGAGGGGGTTTGACCATTCCAATCCTCCTCCAGTCTATCCAGGGAATGAATGCTCCTCACTGCTTGGCTCATTCTTGTGAATTTCTTCTGCATCTTCCTTCAGGCCTTCACATCATTCTTAACACTCAGAACTGGTTGGTCATAGCAGAGCCAGTGTTATACAGAGGTTCATCAAGACTTCCTTGCTCTTGTACCCTCTGCTTCTGTTTATCAGGCTAATAATGCCATATAGTGCCGCAAGAAAATCGGTGTTGAAGGTCTCAAGAATCCCACAAAAATAGCTGTCCTCAGATAACGCCTCACAAACAAGCTCTCAACTCCCATCCAATTGGATTTGCATGCCATTTGCCACAGACGGCACTGGTGCAGAGACTTGTGACTTTATTAGAAAATACCAGGACTGGTTTGATGAGAATACCCAGGAGATCCAGCAACTAGAAATACAGGGTGCTCCACAAAACTTGGAGAAACCTGACACCCGAAGGACTC
>JAUZTB010000087.1:76378125-76388423 GCA_034780895.1 Rhynchobatus australiae | reverse complement strand
ATGCTACTAATAGAAATCATAGCACTTGACAGTGAAGAACCTTTTATGAGAGCGATCAAAAGCACGGCAGTGGAAGTCAAATGAATAATTGGAGAATGACGTACTGAGCAAGGGGGGGGGGGGGGCATAGAGAAAAAAAATCTTCTGATTTCCACAAGAGGCCTGAGGAAGAATCATACAGGAAGGAAAGGTTGATCACTGGCCCCATGAAGTAAATGTGCATTGTAAAGATGATGAAAATATGGGCCAAATGACAAAATTAGTAAAATATTTTTAATAAGGGCAGTGTGCTGTGACAAAGAATACAAGATGGTTATAATTTTGCCATAGACTTGGTACTCTCATTATGGAAAATAGCATCAACAGGATAAATGGACAGTAAGTGGGAGAATGGAATGGTTTCCTCACCTAACAAGGAAGCATAGTCAAACACTGCACTCTTTTGCCAAGCTAAACTAGTTCTCATGTTGAATAACTTCTATTGTGACCCCACTCATTTTCTCCAAATAAAAAAATGTTGCTATGGGAACTGTTTTACTCCTAGCTAAATGTGGGATTTGTGGATCATTTGCAGCTGACAATGAGAGTCTGTGGGCTTCTGGTGGATATTGGTCACTAGCCTGTTCCCAGAAATAAAAGCAGGGAAGAGCTAGAAATATGAAGGTGAGGGAAGGGTGCAAAATGTTGATGGGATTTTCAGGTCAGGGTGAGAACAAGAAACTGTAATTACCAACAAGTCAGAGAAACAGATACGGGAGGGGACCTGAGTAGGAGCAGAACAAAGAATGTTCCACAAATCCCAAGAAAACAACAGTTCAGCTAAGACCCAAACAGTTCCTATAGCAACATCTTTTATTTGGAAGAAGTGGAGTCAAAAGAGAAGTTATGCAATGTGAGAACATGTTTAGCTTGACGATGGAGTGCAGTAGATGATTAAGGATGGTTTATTCTCCAGTCAAGGAACAAACAGGGATTCGAAGAGCAAAAAACTGCAGGAAATGTTGGGAGTACTCAGCAGATCAGGCAGCACCTGTGGAGTGCAAAACAGTAGATATTTCAGGCTGATGATTTTTCATCAAAACAAAGAGAAGTTTAGAAATGGAACATATATTAAGTTGCAAAACAAAAAAAAAGGGGAGAGTTTGGGCCAGAGGACCTGTTTCTGTGCTGTACAACTCTATAGGTGCAGGGAGCAGAGGGAATATCTGTGATAGGGTTGAGACTAAGAGAAACTGTGATCTAAATGGTGATGCTGCCAGCTGAGAAAGGGTGGTGACAGCTTGTTAACTGCAAATGATCAGGAGGAGATGGAAAAAGAAGTAGACAAGTAAGGACAGAGGGTCTTCCAACCACTCTGATGAAAGATGGAAGGTACTGAGGATTTGCCATGTGCAAAGAACTGATATTGAGTCAGGGAATTTGAAACTTTTCTTTTGTTCTAAGGTCTTGTCTTTGCAGTCTTTTTTCCTCTCTCTTTTATACTGTCTTGTATAATTTATATTCTACACGTTGTCTGTGCCTATGTGCCTGTGATGTTGCTGCAAGCAAGTTTCGCATTGTACCTGTACCTCACCATACTTGTCCGCATGACAATAAATTCGACTTGACACTTTTAAGGTAGTGAAAGGCACTGAAGTGGATGTAGGTGTAAACAGACTGGATCAGGGGCAAAAAAAAACAAAACAGTTAGAAATATGTTTCATAGAGCAAGAACAGACTGAAACAATAGATCAGAGGGCAGTCACACTTAGAGATCTCAGGAAGGAGGTAAAAGTGGTCAGCATGCTGATGGAGGGCTATGGGAAGATAAGGTCAGTGGCAGTCTGGAAACAATGGAACAGCAACATCACTGTGTTCATCAATAGGTGCTTTCCAGGAAGCAGCCCAAACTCTGTTATTTAAAGAAAAACAGAATGGAATGATCATCATTGCAGTTGGGATACCACCAAAGGCCTGTTCATCTTCTTGCTGTTCCTTGACGACCATCTCAGGGTAGAAGATGGAAGAGTGCTATCCAAATCTGGCATAATGAAAACATGCAAAAGGTCTGAGTTATGCACGTTGAGTGGTATCTTCCAAGTTAATCTTGAACTGTTACAAAGAGATCCTGCGATACCTAATTTTATAAGATGCTAGATAAAAGGCTGGTTCACTGTATTGAGGGGGAAGTGTGGTAACATAGATGAAAGAGTGGTCATCATATCAAAGCAGAAAATTGAACCAAAAAAGGTCTTTTTCAGGCTGGAAGAATGTCACTAATGGAGAGCTGCAAGGATCAGTTTTTGGCCCTCAATTATTTACCATCTACGTTAATGACTTGAAGGATGGGGCTGAGGGTAAGGTATCCAATTTTGTTCATGACATGAAAATAGATGGAAGCTGCTGCTGCATTGAAGATATTTGGACTTTTGGGTTGAAGGTATGGGCTACAAATTGGTAAATGGGAGTTTAATGTAGGAAAGTCTGATGTCATGCACTTTCGTAGGAGAAATCAGTAAAACTTACCAGTATATACAGAGAAACTTGCAAATGAGTGGAGTAGATAGTGAGATGGGTGTTCTTGTACATGAATCACAAAACATTCACATGCCAATGCAGCAAATAGAAAGGTAAATGGCACATAGGACTTTATTGCAAAGGGGTTGGAGTTTAGAAAGAGTTAAGTATTTAAACAATTGTAGAGTTATTACTGAGGTCACACCTGGAGAACTTTGTACAGTCTTGATCCCCTCAAATCAAGCAAAGATGTACTAGCATTGGAGGTAGTCCAAAAGAAATTCACTCAGGTAATTCCCAGGATGAAAGGGTTTTGTTATCACAAACTGCTGTAAAAGTTAGACCTGTATTCTTTGAGATTTAGAAAAATGATGGGCAAGCCTATTAAAGCATTTAAGACCCTAAGGGGGCACAGCGGGGTACATGCTTCCATTAAAGGGAGTGTCTCATACTGTAAGAATGTTCCCTTGTTTAAGGGGGCTGTCCTTGTACCCAGGAGACACAGGAATTTCTTCTCGGAGGGTGGTGAATCTCAAAACCTTTTGTGTGCTGCAGTGTACCATGAAAGAAATGGTGGTGATGGTGAGGCAAAAATGACTGCAGATGCTGGAATCTGGAGCAACATTCTGCTGGAGAAACTCAATGGGTCAAGCAGCATCTGTGGGTGTGGGAGAAATTGTCAACATTTCAGGTTAAAACCCTGAATCAGGACCAGAGTATGACAAGGTCCCTCACAGGAGGCTCATCCAGAGGATTAAGATGCCTGGGATCCATGGTGATTTAGTCATTTGGATTCAGCATTGGCTTGCCCATAGAAGACAGAGGATAGTGACTGATGGGACTTATTCTGGCTGGAGGTCCATGACTAGTGGTGTTCTGTACCAGGACACTTGTATACACAAAAAATAAATAAAATGACTTGGATGAAAATGTGGATGGGTGGGTTAGTAAGCTCGCAGACGATACAAAGATTGGTTGCATCTTGGACAGTGTAGAAGATTGCCAAAGGATACAGCTGGATATAGATCAGTTGCAGATATGGGTGAAGAAATGACAGATGGACTTTAATCTGGCCAAGTGTGAGGTGCTGCATTTGGGGAGATCAAATGTAAAAGGGACAGTACACAGTTAACAGCAGGACCCCTAACAGGATTGACGTACAGAGGAACCTTGGGGTCCAAGTCCATAGCTCCCTGAAAACAGTTTCACAGGTTGATAGGGCAGTAAAGGCAGCATATGACATGCTCGTCTTTATTAGTTGAGGCATTGAGTTCAAGAGTTAGGAAATTGTGTTACAGCTTTATAAAACTCTGGTGAGGCCACATCTGGAGTGCACATTCAATTCTGGTCACCCCATTAGAGGAAGGAAGTGGAGGCTTTGAAGAGGGTGCAGAAGAAGTTTACCATGTTGCTGCCTGGATTAGAGGGCATGTGCTAGGAGAGGTTGGACAAACTTGAGTTGTTTTTCTGTAGTAGTGGAGGCCGAGGGTTGACCTGATAGTTTACAGGATTATGAGAGGCATAGATAAACAGCCAGTATCTTTTTCTTAGGGTCAAAATGTCCAATACTTAAGGGCATACGTGAAAGATGAGGGGGGAAGTTCAAAGGAGATGTGCAGGGCAAGTTAAATACAGAGTGGTGGGTGCCTAAAATGCACTGCCAGTGGCAGTGGTGGAGGCAGATATGATAGAGCCTTTTAAGAGACTCTTACGATAGGCATGAGAATGGGCAGAGAATGGAGGGGGATGGACATTGTGAGGCAGAAGGGATTAGTTTAGTGAGGCATTTAATTAGTTTGGCACATCTCAAGGTAAAATGCCTATTCCTGTACTGTACTATGTTCAGAGATTGAAAGATTTTTGAAAGGAAGGGAAATTGAGAGCGATGTGGAACAGGCAAAGAAGAATCAAGGCCTGGAGCAGAACTGTCATAATATTGAATGGTGGGGCAGGCTGGAGGGTCCAGGTGGCCTGGTTCTGTTCCTGTTTTCTTGCATTTCTCCAAAAGAGCTGGTCATTGACTTCAGGAAATGGTGGAGTACACTCCTCACCCCCTATTTACATCAATGCTTCTGAGGTGTGGAGGAGAGCTTTGTATTTCTAGGTGTAACTATCACCAATAGCTTATCCTGATCCAACCATGTGGATGCCATGCCAAGAAAGCACACCAGTATCTCTACTTACTTGGAAGGCTAAGCAAATTCAGCAAGCCCCCAATGACTCTCACCAATAATTTAAAGATGCACTGTAGAAAGCATCTTATCTGGATGTATCACAGCTTGGTATGGCATGTGCTCTACCCAAGCCTGCAAGAAATTGCAGAGTTGAGAACACAATCCAGTCTATCAAATAAACCATCGTCCTCTACATGGACTCCATCTACACTTCCCACTGCCTCAGGAAAGCAGCCAACATAATCAAGGACCCTTCCTCCAACCGGGGAAAAGATACAAAAACTTGAGAACACATACCACCAGGCTCAAGTACTTCTACCCTACTGTTAGAAGACTTCTAAAAGATGAATTCTTGATCTAAGCTACCTTGTCATGGCCCTTATACTCTGTTTACCTGCATTGCACTCTCTGTAGCTACTACACTATTCTGTATTGGGTATTTTTTGTACTTCCTTGATGTACTAATGGAATGATCTGTCTGGATGGCATGCAAACAAGTATTTTCTCAGTACATGTGACAATAATAAACCAATTGTTAATTTTCAGTCACAGATTCAGGTGAATGCATTTTGTTCAGTGAAATGCAATTTATGATCCTCACCAGATCATTGCCCTTCAGCACACTTCCTGCACCAAGGTAGTAGTGTCAGGCAATAACAGAGGCACATGTAGTAACTGCAGTACAAAGCACTCTTACATTATGTAATTGATTCTGACAAAAGCACTAGTCTTTCATATTCCAACAACCTATGCAAATTAGGGCAAGGCACATGTCATAAAATTTAGCTCGACTGGTTTTCTGACCTGCACCAAATCAAATCTATTATGTCTAGGAATTTACCCAACTTTAATTGACTGTTTTTCCCTATTGGCCACATCCACCAGTAGCTTCCTTTAAACTAAATAATATGAACTAAGAGACAAATTGATTTCACATTAGACATTTCTAATGTCATGAAGACACATTTTGTACTTTTTATTTTCATTCATCTCATTTTCAGCCATCTGCACTTACCTCCTTGCATTTCAAAATGATATCTGATTGTGGGACATGTGATATACAGGAATGGACCTCCTTGAACTTCTGCATTTCTTGTGGTAACAGTAGTCCAATGAAGCACTTGTGCAGCTTATACCAGGAACTTGACTCAAAGTAGGAATAATACACATCAAACTCAGAAACAGTACAATAGGAGGCAATGGTCTTCTGACAACTTCGATCTTAAGAAATACAGTCAACTAAAAGTTGCTACTCTGCAACCTTTGGATTGGTACATAACCATAATGTGGCAATGTTAGAAACCGTGCATATAGAATACTGATCAAATAGCAGTGAATAATTTTCAGCTTAGTAAACTAGCTGTATTTCTGAGAATTTGTACCTCACATTTGGTATAGTTTTAACTTTCGGGTTATAAATTTTAAGTTTTTTTAAAATTTCTCATACTAGAGATGTACAATAATTAAAAATCACTCTAACTTCGCAAAGTTGGGGGCTGGGCTGTGGCAACCTTCAATAGTTTTGGCGGGTTCTGAATGTGGGGCTTCCTCAGTGCCGAGGCTGCTGAGACCATGTCTCTCGGATGCTTAAGGCCAACATATCCGTCATCTGCACCATCCCAGTTAAGTTAAGGTGGGGGGAACCATGCGATGGTGACTTTGTCTGGGAGGGACAAGGCAGCAACTCTTGACCTTTTGTTATTCTCTTAAAAGTAGTTTGCATACGAAACATTGACAATGTCACACTCCAAATGACATCATGTCAGATGACAAATGATAATCCACATTTCCACCTAACACTACCAACAATTTGCATATAGAACACCCTCTATTAAAACTAAAGCTTTGAATGTCCCCGAGCTCTTAACTGGGAGGATAATTTGACAATCTGACACATTCTGAAGAAAGACATCTCAGGATAGAAGGCAGAAGCTTGGTCAGGAATGAAAGTTTTAAGGACCATTGCGATAAAGGGGAGAGTTTCAAGGCAGTGAATTCCAGAGCTGAGACCACAGCTGGGAATTGTGGAGTGAGTAAAATTAGGAATGTACAAGAGGTTAGAACTGGTTGAGCAGAGAATCCAAGTCATGCAACGAAGTACCACGTGACATTCCGACATCCAGGAACTGTGAGCCAGCATGGAGTAACACCTTCAAGGAGCAAGAAACTTGGGGGAGTGAATCATGCCTAACATCTGCAAATGTACCTCCTCCTCATAAATGTCATGGTCAGCAAGGGACGAAAGAAAGGAACCACAGCTAAGGAATTTCTAAGCTCTCCTGTGACTTGGCCAGGTAGGGGTTAAGAGATTTTCCACGTTTGCGAAGTGCAGTGAGTAATTCACATTATATGTATTTATATCCTTGCATTTATTCAGTCACTGTTTATGAGTGTGTGGCTCCCAAATAGCCCAAGCTGCTGTGAAGAATCCAATTAGAGTTTCATACATCTTATGGCTTAGAGACATCAGTATGGAGCATAGTAAGTTCTTAAGGCTGCTGATATTTTGCCGGCTACCACTGCAGGAAGGGATCTATTTAAAAAGTACCAATTCCAAAGCTGAAAATGTTAAGAGGTTTCAGCTGCTACAAATATTGCACTTTATAAATACATACCCAGGGGGCAAAACTCTGAATTTCTGATACAATGCTTTAAAAAATTGCTTCATGCTGCCTTCAATTGAGATGATGCATTCAAAGGTATAATGCACCATCAAAAAGTGGATTTTAAAAAATCCTTTAAGTTTGAGGAGCAGAACTCCTCTGAACTAAATAATGAATAATTGCTATGTTCAGAGAAATTGCCCATTATGTCAGAGAAAGTTGAATTCAGTTTGTGTATACTGAAGGGAAGAGGAGACTTTTCTACATGTTGATAAACACTTCTTCAGAAATGATTTAGTGGACAGAAAGGAAAAGGGAGACAAAGTTTAACAGCAGAAAACTGGTTAAATTTCTGTGCAGTTTTAGTCCTCATGTCTCAGTTCCAAAAGGAGGAGAAGTGATTCATCAGTTGGAGTTGAAAGTATTCCTCCAATACTGACACAGAATGGGTTTGAAAAAGATGCAATTAGCATCATGATTTTATATTAGAGGACTTGCTGGTGTGAAGCAACGACCACTTAACACAATCATAATGGTTGAGTTCTTGGTTCTTTCAGTCACACACACACACACACAGCTATGCTAATTCCAGTAGGAGAAGCATAGTAGAGAAGAGAAGCCAAATTGTTAATGCTTTTAGTATTGCTGGAGACAAAGACACTTGAGGAAAATGTTCTTGCCTTTGTTCACTATCCAATGGTGGTGAATTTAGTCAAGAAGAAAAAGAAAACCTACGTAAGGCTTTGGAAGCTAAGATAAAACAGACCCTTTGAGGATTATAATGAAGCCAGAAAAGAACTCAGGAAGGGAATTAGGAAAGCCAGGAGGGGCCATGAAAAGTCATTGGCAAGTAGGATTAAAGAAAATCCCAAGGCATTCTACGCATACATCAAGAGCAAGAGAATATCTAGGGTGCAAGTATGACCACTTAAGGATAAATGAGGGAACATGAGCTTGGAGGTGGAGGATAGGGAGACAAATGTAGAGCATGCTAATTTGCTAGGGCATTTTGAGATAAAGGAGGAGGTGGTATTGGGTCTCTTAAAGAACATTAAGTTGGATAAGTCCCCAGGGCCTGATGGGATATACCCCAGGTTATTGAGATAGGCAAGAGATAAGATTGCTGGGGCCTTGACCAATATCTTTGTGTCCTCTCTTGCCATAGGCAAGGTCACAGAGGACTAGCGAGCAGCTAATATTGCTTCCTTATTCAAGAAGGGAAACAGAGATAATCCTGGAAACTACAGACCGGTGAGTCTCACATCCATGGTCGGGAAGTTACTGGAGAGGATTCTTAGGATTTATGAGCAGTTGGAAAACCATGGCCTAATTCTGGAGCAGCAGAGGGGAGATCTGATAGAGCTTGATAAGATTACAAAAGGCATAGATAGAGCAGAAAGCTAGTGTCTTTTTCCCAGGGTTGAAATGTCTCATACCAGAGGGCATGCATTTCAGGTGAGAGGGGGTAATTTCAAAGGAGACGTGGGGCAGAGAGTGGTGGGTTCCTGGGATGTGCTGCCTGGGGTAGTGGTGGTGGAAGCAAATATGACAGGGGCGTTCAGGAGGCTCTGAAACAGGCACATGAATATGCAGGAAATGGAAGGATATGGACATTGCGTAGGCAGAAGGGATTGGTTTAGTTGGGCATTTGATTACTAATTTAATCAGTTCGGCACAACATTGTGGGCTGAAGGGCCTGTTCCTGTGCTGTACTGTTCCATGTTCTATGATAGGAAGAGGCTGCACATAGCTGGCAATTTGAAAGAAGTGACCTGATTGGTAAACAACCCCATGCCCAAGGATGATGACAAGTTGCCCCTGTGACGAGTTGTCCACCAGTTGTTTCTCCAGCTACAAGCAAAATGCAGTCAGGTGCATATTTTCATGAGGAACAGGCACAGGAGGAAGCCAATCAGCACCTCAAACCTGCAGCACCGTTCAACACAATCATGGTTGATGCAATTATGTGCTGAGCACCACATTCCTCCTCTCTCCCCATGCACCTTGCAGTTCAAATATCTGCCAATCTTGACCCTGAACATATACAATGACAATATCTCCACAGCTCTCCAGGAAAGAGAATTCCAAAGAGTCACAACCCCATGAGAGAAGAAATTCTGCATCTCTGTCTTAAATGAGTGACTCATTATTTTGAAAGTATAATGCCTAGTTCCAGACACCTCCATCAGAGGAAACGTCTTTTTGACAAGCACCCTGTTAGTTCCCCTTCTGAACCTTGTATGTTTCAATACAACCTGCTCACATTCTTCAGAACTCCTCTCAGTATAAGCCTCCGGTCATCCGTCAAACTCTTCGGCTTAGGAGTCAACATCGTGAACATTGTCTGCACTGCCTCTGAGGCAAACACATCCTTCCTTAAATATAGAGATTGAAACTGTCTGCATTACTGCAGATGCAGTCTCCGCAGTGCCCTGCAAAGTTGTATCAAAACTTCATGCTTCTATATTCCATATCCCTTGCAAAGAGCCAGCATTCCATTAGCCTTCCTAATTCCTTGTATCGACATGCCTTATTTTTTAATTGGATAAACTCACATTTTCCCATATTTTATTCTGTCTGTCATCTCTCGATGCATTTTTTTAGACTGCCTTGCAGGCTCTTTTTGTCCTCCTCAAAACTTATTGATCCACTATCTTTGGACCAGCAAATTTGGTGACAGTACATTTGATCCCTTCATTCAAGCCATTAATGGTTGCACAGAACCCTTTGGCATGCCACTGGTTACTAATTGCTAATCCAAGAATGAACTATTGATTCCAATTCTCTATTTCCAGTTGGTTGTTTTGATACATGGTTGGCCGTTGTGTGGAAGGAGTTTCTGAATCTTCCTACTGTATTTCACAGAAGTGGACAAAAACTGCAGTGAATGCGAAGGGCTCCGTTCACTATCTTTCCCTGTTTTTGCTTCATTCCCTCTTAAAAACAAGGGGCAGAATAGGGACTAGCATGGTGTAGAATGAGACAAGAATAGGGAGGGGGGAGGAATGGAGCTGGAAGTAGAAAG
>JAUZTB010000087.1:74946688-74957529 GCA_034780895.1 Rhynchobatus australiae | reverse complement strand
ATAGGTTATTACTTGTACCTGAATAACAGAGACATTTAAATATTAATGTCAAGAGCTTTTTACAGCCAACAAAGCCCCAAACCTAATTTTACTGGCTATCAGAAGCTGTGAAAGTTGTTTTTCAACTAGGCCCTCCCCATTGTGCCACCAGAGCGCCTGTTGCTGTCCCAATCACACAATGGGTGCAGATGGCCAGTGAGAGATGTGCTGGTGTGGGTGGACCACAAACATAATTCTGGATGAGGGAAGTGGGGAAGGCAGGCCAGCACAATCTCAGTGTCAAAAATTGAACAAGGATCCCATGTATGAAAATATAATATCTACTTGCCACACCACAAGTGGTGACATTACTTCAAAGAATCATGGGATTTTCAGACCTGTTTCCAGATCTGAAAAACAGTAATTGTATCACAGCACCACATCTCTCTTTTCCAGCAGGACCTTGCTACTCCAAAGTTTTGTTTTATTTTCAATGATTTCATTACCAGGCTAAAAATTCATTTCTGGCACAATGCCCAAACTGTAAGTTGTAAGCCTGTTTAATTCTGTGGTGAGACTGCTAAATGTCCTGACTGTTCATTCATACCTTAATTGGAGATCAATCTACTATGGATTGAGCTGTTACCAATTTACATCTGTTGGAGAAGTTAATTAAAACTCTATTAACTATAATTTATTCAATGCTTCAAAAATGTAGAAGTTTATTGAAGCCATGTGTTCTGATTCAACTTTGGAGATCTTACTTGATGGAATCCTTTTTTTTTACCTAAAACACTTGTGAAAATCTAGATTTTCCAATATTATAAGCATTTTTGTTATCTTTTAGAATGAAATAATGTTCAGTAACATTTGGTACAAGTTATCAAGTACATTATACATTGTGTCATCTCAAATAAAATGTGTTGTATTGGAAATTGTACCTGCAAACTTATTTCATTTCGGAAAGAGCAGAACGATGCAAGAATTTTATTCTTTGATTGCCAAATCTTTCCAAAATTCATAAATGGGCCAGATGATGTTAGCCCAGACCCCCACCTGGAACACTGTCCAAAATCTCACACAGACTTACGTGGGCCTGATGCATTTGCCCCATCTTAGTGGCCCTCCTGCAGATAAGTGCTATATATGGGTGGACCACAGAGCTATTCAGGGCTAGGGTGCAGTGATAGGGAAAGCAAGCTAGGTCATTGCCAAAATTGAACTGAGATCCCATGTGGGTTACCTGCCAGACCACTGGAGATGATGTCAATTCAAAGAATCATGGGATAAGCAAACCAGTTTCCAGATCACTTACAGTAACTATATTGGAAAAACACATCTGGCTTTTACAGCAGGAACTTGCTGAAGCAACAAGGTCTGAATGCCAGCTTGGCTTTGGGAGGACCGTCATTTGCTGGGTATCAGAGTGAAATGGAATCTTAGTGTTGATGCTCTTTGCAGCTATTGAAACCTGCAGCTTCATGATGGAGGAGTAAATCCTGTGGTGGGTCAATGCACCATCATGTAATCTCTCTAGCATCTGACATCCCATTCAATTTCCTGTACCCAAAACCCAAAGTCTGAAGGTCAGCTCCCAAGGCTTCCTCTCCATCACTGTCTCATCCGCCAACTCATTAATCTGATCTGAATCTAACACACAGCAATGTCTCGATATTAGCAACACCATGGATTGAGGTGATTTATGCTGTGATGGAAATTGGGTGAGTTATTTCTTACCCTTGGATGTGGAGCTCAATTGCTCTGTAGCAAGTGCAGCAATAATATGGATCGCAAAGTGCAGACAGCATTTGTCTCCCAAACCACCCGATTTGTTTAAAAATAATAGTTTTAGGATTTAGCAGAGAGATTGGACATTCTACCAGAATCAACCATTGTTCATTATGTTTTTAGCTGACATTAACTTAAACAATCAGTTTCAAGGGATCTCATGATCCATTTCATTCATAATAGACTGAATAGTTTTTTGCTAATTCATTCATCCATCAAGGAAATTGCCTACAGAGCTGATAAGTTAACACAATTGATAGGATTGGTAAATTATCCTTGATGGCAACAACTGAATACAATGAGGCAATTCTCCTTTGACGCTGAATGATGCAATAAGCATGGGTCCTGTAGGTCAACAATAAGGTGGTTTTGTGATCATTTTTACAGTTGGAAAGGGCATTAGTTAAATCATAGCTGAGATGCTGTGCACATTATTGGTCTCCTACTTTAAGGAAGGATGTTAATACATTTGAAACAATGCAGAGAAGGTTACTGGACTACTTGTTATAAGCAGGTGTGTAATGAGGAAAGATTGGATAGGCTGGGCATGTATCTGCTCATGTTCTGAGAGGGAATTTGATTCAAACATTTAAGATGTGGAGGAGTCTTGACAGGGTGAATGTAAAGATGGCGTTTCATCTTGTGGGATCATCTGGAACTAAGGGATCACTCTTTTAAGACAGAGATGAGGGATTTTTTTCACTCAGTGGCTAGAGTGTTTTTGGAACTCTATTGCTCAAAGAGTGGTGGGAGGTAGATAGATTCTTGATGAGGGGGTAAAAGGTTATCGCATATAGATAACAAAGTAGAGTTAAGGTTCCATGATCTCATACAATGGCAGAGTAAACACAAGAGGCTGCATTCATATGTTCACATTTAACACCCTCAGCCATGGCACTTGCAGTATAGAGCACTTCTGAGTGTAAGATTTATCTGCTTGCTTCCATCTTTCATGAATCTTTCAGGCATCTGGCATAGTAATGCTGCCCATGACTGACAACTCTGCAGTGGTTCTTCTTGGAGAATAGTGGCCATGGCACAGTCACATTTTGACAAAGTCCATTGTCTACGAAGAATAAATAGCAATAGTGTTGTGAAACATCAATTAGCTCGACATTGTTGTATGAATCATGATTGTGGTGGAAAGATGGGGTAGAGTGTTAAATGGTACAAGGTATTATATGGTTTCCAAATTACATGTCCAGAGACAACTTCCCTCCAATACTGCATCATATGATCCTCTTTCACTGGCACATTCCCAATGTTGACTCTCCTCCTTTTCCTCTTTAAGCTTACCCTCCTCATGGTCATCCACTCAGACATGGGCTGAGCTCTCCAAGTGACTTTATTGTGCAGCAGAAGTCAACTGAGTACAAAGGCCCATTTGGGGTGTATTGCGGTGTAATGCTGGACGGCACAGGGAGGGGAATCTGATTTTGATAGACATATGGCAATCTCTACTAGGGTCCTGATGGTACCATGGCTTTCATTGTACTGACACACAGCTGGAATTGATGGATCACAAGAAGATCAGAGCTAGGGATCTGACCAGTTCCAACCATCTGGATCCTGCTGACTTTGATTGGTAAAGGGGACTCCCAAAGAAGGAAAAAAGTCATGTGAGCTTTCTAGATACTGAGGATTGACCATTAGAATCTATCTTCATAAACATCATTACTCAGGAGTTCTAGGATTCATGAAGAGTTCTGTGTTCTGAAAAGTTGCCAGGAGTGCCACATGAGTACAAACTATTGGGGGCTGCACTTTGGGGATGTATGCAATGAAGGCAAATTCATATCCTTGCTTAGCCTTAGCAATAGCAGAGGCCTGTTTCTTCTGGAGTAGAGGACATCAATAACTGCCTTAATAGTGTGGCTAGAAGAAAGTTTAGGTGTGGTGCAGATCATTAGGAAAGATCCCAAGGCTAGGAAGTTGAGTGTGACCATAATCATGGTCCTGATGGGCAGAATAGCCCAGATACAGGATACAGGATAGTTAGAGGTCCAGCCACAGAGTGTGACCTGTCTATTTCACGATTACTTTGAAAAATATCACAGATATTGCTGCTTGGAGAGGTTGGGATCGGAGTAGATTTCTCTTTAGATGCAGAGAAAATACATTCTTTGGATATGGGTACTTCCTCACTATCTCCCTCAGGGCCCCAAAGCTTGCCTACCATATCTGCATTGCTGGGCCTAAAATTTCCACTCAGTGAGTGCAGCCAATGGGATTACGAGGCTTACCTGTTACCTTTCCATCTTACCTGTTGTAAGATGTTTCCAAGCAATGAAAGGGCAGTGGGCTCTGTGGAAATCTTTGTGGTCAATTGGACCAGTTATTAGAATGACCAGTTGGCTTCCAGTCAACTCTGCAGCAAACTGGCGAAGTTTGAACTTTCAATATAACTGGGGAGTGTTGTAGAACAGAAGGACCTTCAAGTCCAAGTACATAGTTCCCTGAAAGTGGTATCAAAGGTGGACTGGGTGTTGGAGAAGGCATTTAGCGCATTAGCTTTTATCAGTCAGGGCAATGAGTGTCGGAGTTGAGATATTATGTTCCAGATGTACAAGATATTGATAATGCCACACCTGGAGTACTGTGTACAGTTTTGGTCACCTTGTTGCAGGAAAGCATCACCAAGATGGAAAAAGTGCAAAGAAGATGTACGAAAATGTTGCCAGGACTTGAGGGCCTGGGTTATAGGGAGAATTTGGGTTGGCTGGGACTCTATTCCTTGGAGCATAGGGTACTGAGGGTTGACCTTACAGAGGAGTATGAAATCATTCGGGGCAGAGCAGAGTGAATGTACACAGTCTTTTTCCCAGGGAAAGTGAATCAAAAATGACAGGACATTTAAGGTGAGAGGAGAAAGCTTTAAAAGGACCTGAAGGGCAACTTCTTCACACAGAGGGTGGTGTGTAAATGGAACAAGCTGCCAGAGGAAGTGGACGAGGCAGGTACAATAACAGCATTTAAAAGACAATTGGACAGGTATGTGGATAAGAAATGTTTAGATTGAAATGGGCCAAACATGGGCAAATGGGTCTAGCTTAGATGGGCATATTAGTTCAGCATGGATGAGTTGGGCCGAAGGGCCTGCCTCCATACCATATTACTCTGTGACTCTATGGCCCTTTAAATGGCACTGCTGCAAAGGGAGCCATATGAGGAAACCTGCTTGGGTTGTGACTGCCGAAGTAACGTCTATGCTTTGAACCAAAGTCAATCAATTTCTGCTCTAAAATGGTGTTGTGCGAAGACTGATCTCACTGTATGTACAGGGAATATACATTACTGGTGAAAGTACATGGAAGTACGCTATTGAAATTTTGGAGTGATACAATTTGACCAGAATTGTTGCAATCACATTTCACTTCAGAAATCATCGGCTTCTATTTGTATACCACTGAGGATAAAAGAACAGTTAAATTCCAAACAAGTACTACTTAAATTTTCACTCTGGAGGTTCATTGTTGAAAATGAATGGAATTTTATAACACTTTCTTTCCTTCCTTCAGACTACAGCAGTCTGAATTATAGAACTGGAGGTCAAAATACCTCTGAATTTGCCATTATATGTTTCCAAGGAGAGCAGCACCAGCCAACTTTCCTCTCTCTGTTTGGTGTGAATGCTGAATCTTTAGTGGTACTTGTGAAAGGTTTTCAAATCGGGTACAGTTAGGTTCTGATGAGGTCACACCGAGCACTTGGACAGCATTCAACTTGAAGGTGGGAAGCACAGGGAGGTGGGTGAATGTAGGTCGGAAGAAAAATCCAGATATATTATTGATTGTTTATCTATTAATACTAGAGTTTACTTCATTTTAAAGGTTTTCTCTTGAGCATGGGGAATTTATTCAAACATTTCAAGTGTTTTATTACACAAACTGTCACAAACATCATATCATCTACACTGGTATGATTACTTAACCACCCTAATATTTAGATTTAACCTCACAGTTTTAAAGAAATATTGATTTTCATGATGCAAGATTCGTTGAACTGAAGAACATATGATACTGCATAAAATTTAACATTCTTTTAATTAAACTCGAGGGTTAAGAGTTTCTTTATATATTGCTGTTTTACTCTGAATTGTTAATGTTAAAGAGAAAATGCTAGATCACTGAAACATTTTACATTTCATGACTGTAAATTTGATTAACTAGTATTACTGAATTAGTAGGTGTCAAAATCATGAACATTTCCGCCAGCAAAACTCAGCAATAAGTGTAAACTGACTTTGAACGAAGCAGTGCATTTTTTTTGTGTTTGCAAGCAAGTTGATCAACTGAACCTTGCCTGGACAGACCAGCTACCTTATTTGTAACCAGTTGCTTTGCACATGTCATCTCGGGTATTGATAACACAAGGTGACAAGGAGTGGTGGTACAAACTGAAATTTGCACTGATACAGTGGACTTTAAATTTCAAGTTAAAAGCACAGATAATCTGGAATCTGTCCTGCAGTGTGAAAGGAAACAAAACCAGCAATTTTATCATGCTGTCACAATTGCAGCAGCCTGGGGATAACAGAATAAATGATGAGCACAGGATCATCAGCTTGGGCTGGACTGTAGCAACGTCTTCAGAAACAGTACAGTATCTGACAAGAGATAAAGGTGGAATAATGTTTACAAGTTTTGAAGGAAAAGGCAGAATTGTAAGGCCATGACTTTTTGAATACAAAAGATTTCAGTTTTTTTAAACATTTTTATTTGGATATTCATGTGTACCCATTAAGATGTGTGAGAACGACACAGCAGCAGGGCAGCAATGACCATTTTGCTTGTTAGCTCACAGCTGAAAACTAGTTGCACCTAAGGCTAGGAACTGCACTCTCTCACAGCCAAAAACCGTACAGCCTGATATTACTTTGCCAGGCCTGAGAAGGATTGGGATAGAGCCAGCATTTGATGTAGGGAGGCACTGAGGAAGGCTGGCTTTTGGTGGTGGGCATATTGGGTTTGGGTTCGAGATCAGCATCTCACAGAGGTGGGGAGTAAAGGGAAGGGAAATCAGGATCAACATTGTTCAATGTGGAGTCAGAGGAAAGAATGCTGATTGCAGGATGGAGCTCAAAGGAGTTCATAGAAAGGTCAGGGGTGCAACATGTCCAGTTCTCACTGTGCAAGTAACCACATCTTATCTGCAGAGTACTCAATGATGAGTGCCTCCAGGCCAGGTTCATCTTCAAAAGAAGCATTGCACAGGGAATGGTGCTTTCCTGCGTGCAATGGCATGGAAATTGAATCAAGGTTGTGAGCACCACCGAAGCCAAAATATACCCAGCTGAATTGTCGGAGTGATATGGAGTGCCACAAAGTTTTCATTTTCAAATGGCAATTGAATTTCCAGGCATTTGACTGTTCTTGAAGCATTCTTTCAAGATCATGAGGAATGTTAAATGAGAATTGTTAGTAATTATTCGGTTTATGATGTTTTTGACAACAAAACTATTATTTTCAGAATTATCCCATAAAAAATGATCCTAATCAGATGGTTATTGTCAAGGGCCAGTACCTCTTTGGTGTTTTCTTTTCAAAAATAAAGTGTCCAAAAGCTTTATCCAAGCAGCCAATTTTCAAGTTTAAGACTGCCCCACAATAAAGTCTTCTTTGTTATCCTTTAATCAACCTCTTTTCTAAATAGAACATGACTACAGCATTCAAGCGTCACCAATGCATGAGTCTTTTCAGATTAGTTTCACTTGTACAATGTTGCAACAAAAAAACTCGACAACAAACTTCTTTTTAAACATTTCTTTGAGCTGCCTTAGCAACCCTCAGAAACAAACAAAAAGAAGAATCTGGACTCCTCACTCTCTGAGAAAAAAGACTTTGTCAAAATACCCTGCAAAGCCTTGTTGCTTTTCAGACTTATCCTGCAAAACCCAATTAGGTCTCTGCTAAAAGTGAGCTTGTAACCTGTTCAACAAACCAAGTCTTTACTTACACTTACACATACGTCATCAAATAAAGTTAGGTGTGACAGATTCCATCAAAAGTTCCATAGTTCAATCTCATATGCGTAGAATTATTTTCATTATAATTGAAGTATCTTTGTAGTACAACAGCATTATTTACATGTATGTTGCTTGTCACAGTAAAAGGTTAAAATAAAGAATTTCTTATTAAAGAGATAGACAATGTAATTGCAGTGCTCTAACTTTGAAATATTTAAACAAAACAGCAAAGAATACAGAAGTGTGATTTGTTTATTAGATTAATGCAGCATCCAAAAGTGATTATGTGAAATAGCTCAGTTGATGCATGCATCGAACATAGAAATGATATTTCTGGTGACATCATGGAGTCGATGATGCATTAAATTCCCTGTAATATTGGACAAGCTCCAGGCCCAGTCAGTCATACTAAATGTGCTATACAGTTGAACTCTGGTAAAGTGATTGCACTTAAAAATAGAATCACAGCAAAGCCCATCTATAAATCTGTTTTTGACAGCTGCACAGAGGAGAACTTTGTTGAAAGGTGCATGTTAGACTGTTGTATCTTTGTTTTTGGTTAGCAAGGGAGCAGCGTGGGTTTAAACAGTGGCTTCAGGCAGCCGGCCCGAATGGCCTGTTTCTGGGCTGTAAATGATATGTATATCCAGATCGACTGACTGTGGAAGGCGCTGAGATGCTTGCCAAACAAAACCGAATGGTGGCATTGTGATTGAACTACCAGACTAATATTCTGTGAAAATCAAATCAAATCTGATGAACGGTCACCAACATGAATCATTAACTGTGTCTCTTTCCATGGGTGCTGCATGACAGTGTCTAGCATTTTGTATTTTTACCTTGGACTAATAATCTTAAATTCTAAATTTGTCATGTGGAGAACTGAGTTTGATTACCACAGCGTCAATTACAAATTCAAAGAGCCTAGAATTAATAAGTAATCTTCATAATGGTAAACATAAGATTATTGTCAAAGCCCACCCATTAGCCAATACTCTTTGTGGAAGGAAACAATTCACCCTTGCCTCACTTGTCCTATATGTAACTCTGGACCCACAACCATCTTAATTGCCCTCTAAAATGGCCCAGCAAACTATGATCACAAAGGAACCACCTCCTTAAGGGCAGTAAGTGCCAACGTCGCCGACAACCCGTGAACGTATCAACTTAAGAAGAGTGTGATATGAATTTCATGCCTCCCTCCTGCAACAGCCGTAGATAATGTTGCTTCTCCTTGTATTTGTCTCACAAGGATGGATGGCAAACATCCAACTTGAAGTATGAAGCCCCTTCCTTCCCATTGTTTTGGGTGTTTAGCGAATTTATATGCCATGTTCTGTATGACACCTCTAACCATACTTGTATGGCATGAAAATTAGCATCTTTTCCAAGTTTTACTGTAGTGTGTCCACATGAGAAAATTCTATCTGGGGACCGTGATAAAAGGGGTTGACAGAATTTTGTTAAAGTGAAACAGGGATTGTCATATTCAAAGGATACATAATGAGGTATGTTCACCAAATTCAGTTAACATCATATTAACAATGAAAGACATCACCTGATATATTGTAACAGCTAATAAAAACATAACAAATGTTAACACATTGCAAAAAAAAATATAAAATCATACCTGTATAAAGAAACCAAAAACATGCATTAAGATTTATATTTAAAATGTAAAAGGAATCTGAAATATAATCTGCAGCCATAAAAATTTGGAGCACGTCAACTACACAATAGGCAATGGTTCTGGATTTTATGGAAGGAAAAGCTTTGAATCTTTTGACATCTACAAACTTCATTAGTGAGTCATTATCTGGGAATCATTTCCCTCTGGTGCCAACAACAAATCCAAAAGCATAATCTCTTTGCCACCAAACTGTCTCAATTAAAAGTCTCAGGTGGTTGTATTTATTGACATTTTCCCTCCATGCAAACTCTAGTGAATCACTGGTATCTTCAAACATAACAGTGGCATTCACACAGCAATCCTTCCCGTCTTCTCAACTATCACATCAGGGATGACCATTCTCACCATCCCTTTAAATTCAACGTACAAATCAAAAACTCTCCCCTCTGATTTGGAAAGTTATGGGTTCAAGTTAGGCTTCAGAGAGACGGCTACAAAAATCCAGGCCAACGCCCCAGTATAGTGCTAAGGACAACTATGGTGCTGAAGAAGCTGTCTTTCAACTGAGATGTGAAACAGATGGATGTAAAAGATTTCTTGGCAACGTTTTGAAGAGCAGAGAATATTCAGTGAGCAATGACATGGATCTTGCCGTGAGCAGAATGACTGCCATGTTTTCTGCATTACAACAGTGACTACACTTCAAAAGCACTTCATTGACCGTAAAGCGCTTTGAAACATCCTGAAAAGTCTTTATAAATGTGTCTCCCCACCTTTAAAAGGAATGGAAGGGGGCTGCAGGCATTGAGTCTGGGCAGCAGGGAGAATCCAAAGTGATTTTGCCCATTGAGTTAGTTAAGAGACCTGATAGAACTTAATAAAATTATGAGAGGCATAGATAGGGTAGACAGTCAGATTCTTTTTCCCAGGGTAGAAATGTCGAATACTAGTGGACGTAGTTTGAAGGTGAGAGGAGAAAAGTTGAAATGAGATGTGCAGGGCAGTTTTTTTTTACACAGAGAGTGGCAGGCGCCTGGAACATGCTGCCAGGGGTGATGGTGGAAACACATAAGATAGTGGCATTCAAGAGACTTTTAGGTAAACACTTGAATATGCCAGGAATGGAGGGATATGAATCATGTGCAAGCAGAAGAGATTAGCTTAATTTGGCATTATGCTCATTACAGACATCTTGGGCCAAAGGGCCTGTTCTTCTGTTCTACTGTTCTATGTTCTAAGATACTATCAAAAAATTTGATCCTACTTGGTTGATGCAGCCACAGTGATGTAACTGTTAGCATAACACTATTACAGCACCAGCAACCTGGGTTCAATTCTGCAGCTGTTTGTAAGGAATGTGTATGCTCTCCCCATGTGTCTGTGTGGGTTTCATCCGGGTGCTCCGGTTCCCTCCCACATTCCAAAGATGTACGGGTTAGGAGCTGTGGGCATGCTGTGTTGGCACTGGAAGCGGCGACA
>JAUZTB010000087.1:74902769-74913176 GCA_034780895.1 Rhynchobatus australiae | reverse complement strand
AAACTACACACAATGCTTTAGTTGTGATTCCATCTAAGCTCTGGACAGCAAGGCACATCTTCCTCTTGTACCCCAAATCCTTTGCATGAACGTCAAATCTACATCTATCTTCAAAACTGCTCACCTGCAAGTTAACTTTCTGTGTTTCATGAACCAGCAAAACAACATCCCTGAGCACAAATATTTGATAGTTTCCCTTAAATGAAAGCCTCTGCATTATTATTCTTCCTAAAAAAAAGTGCACAATTTCACATTTCCTCCATTACACTTACGAAGCCAGTTTATTTCCCACTTATTTAAAGTCTATCATTTTGCAGACACTTTGTCATGTTCTCACAGATCATTTTTCACCTTGAATGTTGAATGAATCTTGAATGTTAAACTCTGGTCTTTTGTCTTAATAATTCAGGTGAATCTGTTTACCTTTGCATTATTTCTTTGCATTTAATTGCCATTGTGTGGTAATCTACAGCCAGTACTCATATCATCTCATAATTACAGCAATATAATAGTATTGAATATTTAATTGATTCTTTAAACAGTTATTAAAACAAATATTTCTGTTTGCACATCTGATGTGCCTACATCTTACCTTTTCATTTCTTGAGCTGCTACATTTGGCACAGTACAAGGCCAGGTACTTCCATCCTGCTTCTTAATTTGGACCACCATCAGGCCCTCATACAATGTCATGTTGTCTGGTGCAAATATCAAAGGAATGTCCAATTTCCCTTTTGGCGGAAGTAATATATCTATTCAAATGAATAATGTATGGTATTAGAATGTATTGTCAGAAAATCTTAAGCCCCAGAGACATGAGATGTGTAATTCACCTCTAGTAATTTCACATTTGACAAATCTAATTTAATAGATTAGATTCTGTAAATGGCTTGATGGAACAAACTGCCAACTAAAAGAAATATGAAGCATCATGCAGACAACTCAGTTGATATGCAATTTATTGCTAATGATAAATGTAAGATTTAAGGCACACTGTTAAATTTAGGGTGTTATGCAAGTATTAAATTATAAATTGCCCTGATACCACATGGGTAGAGGAATTGCATATGCATGAAATTGCAAATCTTTGCTATATCTTTGCAAAGATATGACATGGTTCAATATTCTTTTTAATGTGTAAGTGTGCTCTGAGGAGGTCAAAGAGATGATGTATTGAAGTATTAGCTGGAGTATATTAAAACTTTTCCAGTGAATTGCCCTTCACATGCAAAACCATTCATGTAAACATATTCTATGCAAAACATTAGATAAAAAGTTCTCATTGGATGAGTCAAAGGTCATTACTTCTTCAATAAATTGGACTCAAGCTTCTTGTGTCTGCTGTTTTATCATTTTAGTTGTCAATGAGCAGGAGGTCAAGTCTGGGAGAAGGTAAGTGATACGTTGGACAGTGTAGAGACTGTGGTTGAGGAAGATCAGAGGCTATGGATGCTAGGCTTGAGAGCTAGGCATCTCAGAGGCAGCTGGGGATCTCAGGAGGGAAATTGGTCAGGTCTAGGGACAATGTGGGCTGGGTGACATGGGACCATTAATGATTAATGGTTCATGGGTATGTTATCATTATTCTATGAGGGTTTTTTGTCCTCTGAGTATACCTGCAATGGCAATGGCTACATTAGAACAAAGTAAAATTGCAAAAGGTTTGTAGAAGATATTAAGGCCTTTGGTATGACGAAAACTTTTATTTAAAAAGGATGCTTAATATAGCAGCGCCACATTCTTTACTTCACAAGAGCATAAAAAAGCAAAAACACATCAGAATTGAATTATTAGGGGAGCTAACCAAAAGAAGTACACTTTCACGGGTATTTCAAAGCACAAACAAGAGATTTAGAGGCAGAGGGTTTAAAGAGAAAATTCTGTAGCTTAGGGTCCTGGTAAAGACATAAATGAAGCATTATGTGGGAAAATGTAAAATTGTCTACTTTGGGAGGGAAAATGAAAAAAAATCTTATTACCTAAATGGTGAAAGATTGCAAGAAGGAGGGATTTGGTTGTCTGAGTCAGATTTGGCTCCTGTGCAGATGTACCAAATAATTAGAAAAGCTAACAGAATGTCATCAATCATTGCTTGGGGAATTCAGTATAAAAGTGGGGAGAAAATAAATATTAAAAACTGTAGGCACTGGGAATAAAAACAGAAAATGCAAGAATTTCTCAGCAGGTCAGCTAGCATCTATGGAAAGAAAAGCAGATTTCACACTTCAGATCACTGGGAAAGAGAGAAAACAGGTTAGTTTTAAGTGGCAGAAAGGGTGGGGCAGAGATGGGTAAGGTAAAGGGAATAGCTCTGATAGGATGAGGCCAGGGCTGCTTTTGGAATTGCGCTCCATGGAGTCATCCAGTTGATAGGTTAATGAGGACCGCAAGAGAGAGAGAAAAACAGCATAAAGAAAGGAGCGTGGAAGCTGTGAAATGAGGGTCATTAGAGAGGGAGATTACAAACAAAGGATCATAAAAACTGTGAAATGCAGAGTTGTAGGAAACGTTCAGCAGGTCAGTTGGAACCAATGGTCAGAGAAAAACCAAGACAGTATTACAAATGGAGTGGAACTGGTCAGTTCTAAAATCAATGAGTCAGCAAATTACCATAAGTTGTCAAATTCGATAGTAACTCTGGAAGGCTGTAATGTGCTCAGACGGAAGACACAGTGCTGTTCCTCAAGGTTACAATGGCCCTCATTATAACTGTACAGGAGGCAACAGGTTGGTCAGATTGGCTGCTAAATGGAAGATTAGGGTTGTCCTGTGGACCAAAAGTTGATGCTTTGCAAAGTGGTCACCCTATCTGCATTTGGTTTCTCCAACATAAAGGAGGTTACATCATGAGCACAAAATGAAGTACACTAAATTGGGAAAAGTACTTCATCTGGAAGGCCTGTTTGGTCCCAGGATGTTGGGAGGGAAAGAGGTAAAAGGACAGGTGTTGCATCTCTTGCAGTTGCCATGAGAAGCGGAGTGATTGGTGGAGATGGAAAAGTAGACCACGGAGTCACAAAGGGAACAATCTTTTCAGAATGCTGAAAGTGGAGGAGAGGACAAGATGTGTCTGGTGGCAGAATCTTGTTTGAGCTGGTGAAAACTGCAGAGGAGAACGACAAAAGTAAGGAGGTTGTGCTTGAGTTATACAGGGTGCTGGTGAGATCATCACTGGAGTACTGTATACAGTATTGGTCTCCTTATTTCAGGAATGATGTCAATGTATTAGAAGCCATTCAGAGAAGGTTGAACTAGACTTATACTTGGAATGGGTAGGTTGTCTTACAAGGAAAAAATGGCCAGGCTCGACTTATGTCCACTGGAGTTTAACCAAAAAGGTCCTGAGGGGTCTCAACAGGCTGGATGCAGAGAGGACGTTTCCTCTTGTGGGATAATCTAGAACTAGGGATCACTGTTTAAAAATGAGGAGTTGCCCATTCATGTCAAGGGGGAGCTTATTCTCTCTGAAGGCTTGACTCTTGGGAACTCTCATCCCAAAAGGGCAATGGGGACAGTCTATATAATTTTTAATGCAGAGGTAAAGCAAAAAGGGGAAAGATAACCGTGGCTAGATAAAAATGCAGAACTTAGGTTAGAAATCTCATGTTGTTGATTAATCACATTGTAACTAAAGGCAGAAAAGGCATGAGGGGTTGAGTGGGCCTCTAATTTCTTCCTCCTAATATACATGTTCATACATTAGCCATAAATGTCTCATGAATTTGATTGAGCTTTTCAAAGAGGTGGCCAAAAGGACTGATTAGGGCAGGGGGTAGCTGTTGTCTACATGGACTTTAGCAAGGTCTTTGACAAGGTTCTATGTGGTAGGCTGGTCTGGAAGGTTCGTTCACATAAGATCTGGGGTGTGCAAGCCAATCAGATATAGAATTGGCATGGTGGAAGATGTCAGAGGGTGGTAGTGGAGGGTTGTTTTTCAGATTGTAGGCCTGTGATCAGCAGCGTGCTGCAGGGATTGGAGCTGTATCCACTGTTGTTCATCATCTCTATCAATGTTTTGGATGAGAATGTCATTGGCCTGGTTAGTAAGTTTGAAGATGACACCAAAATTGCTGGTAGACAGTGAAAAGGCTATCTAAGATTACAACAGGATTTAGATCATCTGGGAAAGTAGGCTAAGGATTGGCTGATGGAATGTAATTTGGACAAGTGCAAACTGTTGCATTTTGGGAAGTTAAACCAGGACAGGACTTGCACAGTAAATGGCAGGACCCTGGAGTGTGTTGCAGGATAAAATGTTGGCATAACATTGTGGGCCGAAGGGCCTGTACTATGCTGTAGTGTTCTATATTCTATAACACAGAGACCTGTACATAGTTCCCTGAGAGTAACACAGGTAGACAGGGTGGTGAAGAAGGCATTTGGCATGCTGGCCTTCGTTGGTCATGGCACTGAGTACAAGAGTTCGGACATTATATTACAACTGTACATGACGTTGGTGAGGCCACACTTGGAGTACTCTGTGCAGTTCTGCTCACCTATTTATAGGAAGGATATCATTAAGCTGGAAAGAATGCAGAAGATTTAAATGGGATTTAAGGGACAACTTTTTCATGCCAAGGGTGGGGGGTATGTGGAATGAGATGCCAGAAGAAGTGGTAGATGCAGGTACAATTACAACATTTAAAAGACATTTCGACAGGTCCATGGATGGAAAAAGTTGAGAGGGATATGGGCCAAATGCAGGCAAATGGGACTAGCTCAGGTAGGCACTTCTGTCAGCATGGACAAGTTGGGTGAAGGTCTTGTTTCTGTGCAGTATAGCTTTATGACTATGTGAATGGAATTTAGTGCTGGTCGGGATGTGTGGATGTCAAATTTCTGAATGACCTCAAGTTTGCAGAAGGGAGATTGAGAAAGGCTGGTCAGGAATAGATCACTCAAATCTCAAAGTAACAAAGATGTGGATGAAGGTTTGAATCGCAAATGAATCAAGGAAGGTTAGCTTCCAGCACTGCTTTGGACTTGATATTAGTAGTTTTAATGATTGTGCAAATATGTGGTCTGAAGCTTAATCTGGTATTTGTTTCAGTTGAAGCCTGTGGCCAGAGAGAAGGCTGAAACAGTCACCAGGGAATGGAGGTTGTGATGGAAACAGAGAAAGGGCTTGATATTTCCAATATTTAGTTGGAGTAATATTCAGTTCATTCAGTTTTGGATGTCAGACAAGCAGCCAGATCATTCAAAAGCAATTGCAGATTCAAGAGCGGTGGGAGTGAAGCAGAACTGGTTGTTGTCATGTTGAAACCTACAGTTTGTTTTTGGATGTTACCAACAGGCTGCATGTCAAATGAGAAAAAGGAGAAAGTGAAGGTTGTATTGCAAAGGGGCACCAGTGAAAACATTGTGAGCATAAGCAAACTCATCACAGATGATTGTCCTTCTATAATATATAGATCAAAATGGAACTACAGCGGTCCTCCCGAGCTGAACTATAGTGGAAAAACATTGGGAGAGGATGATGTGATGTGGTCAACCATGTCAAAGACTGAAAGACAATCAAAATGGACAAGCGGAGATAGATTAGCTCCATCACAATCACGTTATCGGAAGCAGCTTTGATAAAAATTGTGGCAGTGGTGCAAACCTGATTGAAGGATTTCAAACAATGAGTTTCATATGGGGTATGTATTCAAACAGGAAAGGAAGATTGGAAATGGATTAGTAGTTTGCAAGAATGAAAACGTTATTGATTGTTTTTTTGAAGGGAGTGTTATAATGGCAGAACTGAAGATAGAAAAAATTACAAAGAAATGAGAAAAAGAAGTTTAGAGATGGGGAAGGACGCATGTTTGTGGTTTAGCCCTGTGTAATGGAGAAGTGGGTAAAGTCAGTTGGTTAATGCAGCTGACCGAATGGTCTCCATTTTGGAGACAAATAATATCAAATTGTGATTTTAACAAAAATATAACAAATGCTAAAAAAATGAATTTAATTCATCTTTCTGCTAGCTGACTCATCTTTGGGATAAGCTATAGCCATGTGAAAATAATACAGAAAGAAAGCTAAATTTGATAATCTCTAACAAGTGGCCAAGAGATGGTAATTAATCCCAGCCCACAGATTGCAATACAAGTAGCATACCGATTTCATGCTGCCTACTTATTATAAACTTTTCAAGTTTCATCCAAAGCAAACAATGCTGTTGGTTAAGACTAATATCACGAACAATTTGCAACCTTTAACGTTCTGATGAAAAGTTGTGTTCCTCAAGTATTAAGTCTCTTTATCACTACACAGATCTGTAGAGCATTTCTGATGAAGGATCCTAGACCTGAAATGTTAACTGTTTCTCTTTCCACAGATGTTGCCTGACTTGATGAGCATTTTCTGCTTTTATTTCATATTTCCAATACTGTTCCTTCTTTGATTTTCATCAAACATTTTTAGCATTTGATGAGCTTATAGCATTTAAAGTTACTTTGCACCATCTGAACAGGAAGTATATTTTCAGTTGCAGCTGTTGGCAGTTGTTGTCAAAGTGAATCTTACCTGGGAAATAATGAAAAGTAGCCCAACATGGGAAAGAGAGGGTGGCAGGATTTCGGGGGCCATGATGAAGAAAACAGAAAGTGAGAGGGGTGCCCAATATCTGCAGACAATTAATAGTCTCTCCAGATACATGGTTAAAAGATGGTGCAAACAGATCCCTTTGGTGGTCAATGCATTATCTTTCTCTCCTCAACTGATTGCAGCGCACATGACCAGTCCTAAATGTGTGCAGATCCCAATTCTATACACGAAGGGTAGTGAGGAACAAGGCATGAGCATTCCACAGACAGGGCAGCAGGTAAGAACAATACAGGCAAGAGGTCACACATGAATTCTGTTGCAGTAGAGGAACAAATACTTCGATTGGGAAAACTGCGGAAAAAAAGACTGATGCATTGGGAAACCTGGCAGGATGCCCGTGTTCAATGTCAAGATGTATTGACAATTTGGGAGAGGGTTTTGTGCACAATTTGGAGCTCATTCTTTCTCAGGGAATTTGCAGCTGTCGCCATTTACAGACATGATGAAGTATCTGATTGTTGATACTGAAGCACAAGCAAAAGTCACCCAAAGACAGAGTGATGCAGTGCACTTTTGTCATCATGATTGCAGCTTGAATTAAGTCAATGGGTTTGCAGGATATCAAAGCAGTTCAGTAATTTGTCCTTCAACAAGGCAGAGCATGGGAGGACTGATAAAGTGTCTGAGGAAGGATCTCCAATCTGAAAGATTAACTCTGTTACTTTGGTGACGAAGGTGGTTTATGAAAGTAGAGCCATGGTTGTTGTCTATGTGGATTTTAGTAAGGCGTTTGACAAGGTTCTCATGGGAGGCTCATCCAGAAGATTAAGATGCATGGGATCCATAGTGAATTGGCCGTTTGGGTTCAGAATTGGCTTGCCCACAGAAGACAGGGAGTAGTGGTCAAAAGGACTTATTCTGGATGGAGGTCTGTCACTAATGGTGTTCCGCAGGGATCTGGATAAATAGCCTGGTTGAAAATGTAGATATGGGTCAGTAACTTTGCAGATGATATGAGAATTGGTAGTGTTGTGGATAGTGTAGAACACTGGCAAAAGGTGCAGCAGGATATAGATCAGTTGCAGATATGGGCAGAGAAATGGCAGATGGAATTTAACCTGGCCTAATGTGAAGTCTTGCACCTTGGGGGGCTCAAATGTAAAGAGACAGTACACTGTTAATGGCAAGACCCTTAAGACTCAAATGCTGATCATTTAGTTTACAGGCAACACAAAAATTGGCTGAGTTGGGGCCAGTGAGGAAGTTTGTTTGTCAAGGATACAGCAGCATATAGATCAGTTAGAAATATGGCAGAGAAATGGCAGATGGAGTTTAAGTCAGACAAGTGTGAGGTGTTGCTTTTTGAGAGATCAAATATAAGAGGAAAATATACAGTAAGTGGCAAGACCTGTTGGAGCAGTGACGTACAGAGGGATCTTGGGGTGCAAGTCCATAGCTCCCTGAAAGTGGCAACACAAGTGGAAAGGATCGAAAAGAAGATATAAGGCATACTTGGTGGGGGCATTGAGTATAAAAGTCGGAAAATAATGTTGCAGCTGTATAAAATTAAATTAGACCACATTTGGAGCACTGTGTGCAGTTCTGGTCACTACTTAATAGGAAGGATATGGAGATTTTGGAGAAGGTGCAGAAGAGGTTCACTAGGATGTTGCCTGGATTTGAGAGTATTAGCAATAATAAGAGGTTGGACAAACTTGGAATGTTTTCTCTGGAGTGTCAGAGGCTGAGGAGAGACCTGATAGAATATATAAAATTATGAGAGGCATAGATCGGGTAGATAATCATTGTCTTTTTCCCAGGGTGGAAAGATTGAAAACTGGAACACATAGGTTTAAGGCAAGTTTTTTTTTAAACAGTGGGTGGTAGATGCCTGAAACACATTGCCAGTGGTGGTGGTGGAAGAAGATACGGTAACAAGTTTTAAGAGACATTAAGACTGGCACATGAACAGGCAAGGCCTGGAGATATGGACCATGTGCAGTCAGATGGGATTACTTTAAATTGGCATCATGGTTAGCCCAGACATCATGGGCCAAAGGGCCTGCACTATTGTCCTATGTTCTATATACTGCAGGGTTCTTCCAGACTGATCCAACAGTGGAAGTGTTGTTTTTGGAGAATGATCTGCTTTGTCATATTGTATGTGGTGACATGACTTCACTTATATATAAAAGACACATATATAGGGAGATTGCCTCATTTCCCACAACATCAGCAGCCTTCATTACTCATTGGCCATCCTTGGATTTGCTGTTGTGGTTTAAAGTGCAGCTGGCACTAAGGACTGGTACAGAATGAAAGCGTAGTGGGTGTTAATGGCCAAGCAGGCATTGAACTGCATGATTTGCAGCCTATAGTCACGCTACAGGAGTGTAATTGTTTTGGTGTCAGTACAGGGCACAAGTGACATGTGGTGCCCATAAAGTGTTTTATGAGATGTCACTGGTTCCCGCATAATACACATGCAGCTGTGTGCTCTCCCCAACTTCTGGTCTCTGACATGGGAGACAAAATGGATTTAGCTTGCTTTGAAAAGGGAGGCTCAGTGACCTCTCTCCCCTGGAGGACAGCTGTCAGCAAAATGTTACAAATATCTCGAATTCAAGCCTGGAAGGAGCCAATGGATAAAAGTACTTTGCCATGGTCACTCCTTCCCCTGCCCTCAGGTTGCTTTTGTGGCTGCAGAAGGTATCAGAGGTCTCATAAATTGTACTTTGTTGAGAATTTGGAATGCCAAGTGCTCACTGAGCATCCTTGCCAGGTATGTCTTCAGCTGAGTGCTCCTCTTTTACTCATCCTCCCTTCTCTTCCAGCTACTTGTCCTGTTTTGCTTAGTCTCTGTAAGTTCTTCCATTCGTACAGCATTACATGGGGAATATCTATTGATCTAATCCATTGGACTGGTTCATGCAAAATCCTCAGTAGTTACTATTTCTCGACTCCCACTGGAACTTTGGCAATTGAAACAACTATTAGAAGGAACAAGCACTTAGGATTGTGGCAACAACCTATAGAAATAAGACACCATGATTCCTTATGTCTTGTCTGCAAGATAGAGAGATGTTATATATCAGGGTTGGTTTCATGCATTTTCCCGAGGAAGGTTTGCAGTGGGTGCTGCTATAGAAAGGTAAATACAGGCATATTACATCAGACAACTTAAATCCATTACCCAGTGAACTTAACACAATGTTACATAAGAAAGCAGAGATTTTATCATTGGTGATTTTATCATTGATCAATTTTTTATGAAATGACAAACAGAAAATGTAACGCAAAATAAAACAAAAATAGCAAGTATTGCAAAAGTTAACAGCAAAAAAAGATTGCAATGAAAATTTTGTTTTTCTGTCTTATGTAAGTGCTGTAGATTCCATAAAAAGTAAGAAATAAAAGGACAAATTGAGCCCTGATGCTTCCCCTTATCAAATGCTTCAGTGTGAGCATGAGGGAAGATAGCCACAAAAGTGATCATTTATGAAGGCAAATAGATATCTTAAAAAACAGTTTGAAGCCACATGTTCAACTGTTGCCATAGCATAGCAGCCAGATTGTGGCAAGTTACCATGGTTTCATCTAAAAGCTAATATCTGTTTATTTTTCTGAAAAATGGAAATACCATTTAGCTGAAAAATTCAGAAACAAAAGGTCTGTGAAAGAGGATAGAAAATTGAGTCAAAAATAAACAGAAGGAAATAGCAGAGAAATGTTGACTTTTACTTTGTCTTGAGAAAAATTCTGCCAAATATCCACAGATCAATCACTGAAATCATACTTCCTTTAAAGGTAAGTGCAATGACATAAATGTGTTGTAGCAATTACAAAGATAATCAATTGAATTATTACAATAATGTG
>JAUZTB010000087.1:74308869-74319577 GCA_034780895.1 Rhynchobatus australiae | reverse complement strand
TTTCCCCCCCCCCCCCAAAAAAAAAGTACCAAAAGGCCAGGAAGTGCACCAAAACAGGCTTTAGGTCTAATTTTCCCCAGAAGACTGGATCTCAAATTTCACTCTACAAATCAAAACTCAAACACTTTAAAGTTCCATTTATAGAGCTCTTCCCAACTTGAACATCCAGTGAAGTTTTACAAGTACCTTTAAAGTCTAGTCCTGACTAAATTAGTAAGCAGAGCAGCCAAATTGTGGATAGCTAGCTCTTAAACAGTAAAATAGGTTTTGGTTGAGAAATGGGCATTGGGCCACAACACAAGAATAAACTTCCTCTTAGGCTTACACATAATGCCATCACTATAACCACGTAATGGGGTAGAGAAATGGAGCCTCCAATATCCTACCCAAACAAGAGCAATCTAGATTACTACTATTCAGTTCTGATGCTCTATTTTTTCTGAGGAGACTTGAATACAAAACCAAGGCCTAAGCTGACATCTTCCTTGATCTTTAATTCCTTAGATGTCTCTGCTGTAAATACAAACTTAACGTTTTACTTATATTAAGCATGTGCAAGCTCATGTGTTTTTTTCAGTCAATCTGCAAAGACTTTCTAGTTTGTTATTGAGCAAGCCATAAAATATTTAAATGTTGGCAACTTCACTATCAAATTGGCACATGTCCAAAAGAACATAGTCCAAAAGCATTGAATGATTTCAAAATATTCACTGCTTCTTTCTTAAACAAAAATCTGATACTCTAACTTGGTTTCTAATGCCATGCCAATCAAGCTTAATCTGTTCACACTCCTTCACACAAATTTTAGACAAAAGGCTTCCAACTATGTTCCTTCCTGTACATAGATTTAACTCTCATATGACTTGCACAACATGACTAAGCAAAAAAATAGGTCAAAACATCTGGTGGGTCAAGATCAAAATTAAATTGCGACTTTATTCAGAGAACCATAGAAGATTTATAACAGAGGGCTCTATTTGACCCATTGTGTCTATGCCAGTTGATAAAAAGTTCCCCTGCCTAATCCCACCTTCCAACACTTGATCAGTAGCCCTTATGTCATAGCTGTTCAAAAAAAAACACACCCATGTACTATTCAAACATAGTATGGATTTCTGTCTATTCTACCCTTCAAGCAATTTTCCAGATCTATTTGGGTTAAAATTTTATTCATCCCCTCTCATCTAATCCTTCTGCCTTTTATTTTCAAGCCATACTCCTTGGCTTTTGACCCCTCCCAAGATAAATGGAATTAATATTAAAGACCTATCTCGGCTCCTGGAAGTCTGTTCCAATTTTTTCCCCCATCACAACTACAGTTTGCCAGTCTGGGCAACGTCCACTTAAATTTCCTCTGCAACCTTAACAGAAAAGATACCACTGCATTGCAATGTTGTGACAAACTTGCATACAGCATATGCTGTGACTTAATTGATTTTACCCATCAACCTTTTACATTCACTGCATCAAACAAAAATATGGCATCCCACCGAAATGATCAGTCCCATCTTCAAGGACAGAACTTCAAGGTCTTTGCTCCTCTACACTACTCAATGTTCTCCCATTTACTGTAACTCAAGAGTTCAGAGCAGGAGTAGACCAATCTGTCACACCTGCCCCACTATTCATCATGGCAAAATTTAAGTCTATATGTTGCTTCACCACACCACCCAAATGCATCATCTCACTCCTGTGATTGTGACATTCCTGTACAGTTGACCAGACTATTCATCTGTTCCTGCATTTTAAAATTTTCCTCCTCACTATAATCCACACAGCCAAATTTTGTATCATCTACCAACTTTAGATCACCTACTTTTAGGTCATTAATAGATAAACCAAAACAGAACTACATACAAGCCTGATGAAGCTCCACCAAAAACACTTCAAGCCATAAATACACCTGTCTACCATATCAGATGACCTGTCCTGGGCCTTGCACATAAACACAATCACAAGGAAAACACACCAGCATTTTTTTTTCTTAGGAGGTTAAGCTTATCACAGAGCACACTAACAAACTTCTACAGACATACTGTTGAAAATATCCTGACTGGGTGCACCATGGTCTGGTACAGCAATTCAATGTGCAGGAATGCAAGCTGCAGTGTAAGGGACTCCACTCAATACATCACAGGCACATTCCTCCCCAACATGTATAGTATCTACAAGATGTACTGCCTCAAGAATATGAGCATCCAAAGATCACCACCATTCAGCTCATGCCACCTTTTTGCAGCTACCACTGGGCAAGAGTACAGAAGCCTGAAGTCTAGACACCACCAGGTTCAAGAACAGCTACTTCCTTTCAACCATTCAGTTCTTGAACCAACCTGCACTACTCTAATCTCTAGAATTTAGCAATTTGCACTAAAATGGACTTCGTTTTTTGTTCTAATTGTGTTCTTTCTTGTAAAAATTTATATTTAATTTAGATCTTTCCCGTGAATACTACATATATGCCTGTGATGCTACTGCAAGGAAGTTTTACATTGCACCTGCGCTTAATTGTACTTGTGCGTCGACTACCATTACTGCTCGATCTGATCAGTATTTCCAACATGTTCTGTTTACAGATCGACCATTGCCCCTTGCCACTGAGCCAACTTCGGATTCAACTGGTCACCCTCCCCTTGAACACGTGGGCTCTTTTGTTCAACCAGCCCGTCACCTGCTTTTGTCAAAAGCTTCTGTTGGTAACGTGGCTCTTAGCAAGTCCAACACAACAAAACATAAACCCCAGAGGACGCTTGATGCAAGACGATCGCTTCTGAGTGGCGCAGCTCCATTGGCGCAAGGCGGCTGGCGCCAGTCAGCCGGGCCAAAGTTGAAGCGCAAGCGGTGCGCCCTGTGCCGCAGCTGCAGGCAATGGTAGAGCAGGTGCCCTCGGGACCAGCGCCGGGTTGGAGAGCCGCCCCCGGCGCCGACTCTACCTGCTGTCGGGCCAGCGAGCGGACCCGGACCCTGCCCACCCAACCACAGCCGCCGGTCACCACCTGAAAGGAGACGCGGGGCTCCCCGGCCCCACGCCGCTCGATTCCCGCTACTTACGGCTTGTCTAAAATTGACGGTGCCGGTGACTTCCCCGCTGCCCTTCAGCACACAAATGGCTTTCATAGCGACCACCTCAGCCGAGCCCGCACACACCCTCTGAGTCCACCTCCCCACAAGGCAAATATACGCATGCGTCAAACACACGTCAGTACCGGAACCGCCGAGTCAGGCGCGGACACAACCGCGCCTGCGCACTGAGCAGTCGCTGGGGAGCGGGGTGTGGGAGTTGATACTCTGTTGTAACTCTTGCAACTGGAGCCAGTGCAGGAGGTAAAGAGCGGTGGGGATAGGCTGCTCTTGCTTCTTCAGATCTGGACCGGTCTGCTGAGTACTTACAGCTGATTTATTTCATTGGCTCCATGCACCGGAGTAATTCATTGTCCGCTGGTCCTGCGACTTTCTTTACGAAATAGACCTGAACAGAAACCACGCTCTGACCACCCCACCCGAGCCCAGCGGGGCCCGACGGCATGAACGTTCGGGTTGTATCAAACTAGACCGGGCCAATATCATGCTGCCCTGGTTGAGGACCTTGTCCAGGCCATTTTTTATATGCTTTGATCAGCAGTGGTCGACGTTTGAGGAGGTGTTTCATATTACACTGAGAAAGAAAGGCTTTAAAAAAGAGGAAGCAGACACGGTGGTATCCCAGGTAGCATAGGAGGTAGATAAACTAGAGGACGTGGACGTAGGGTAAGGGTAAGACATTTAGAGGGGATGTGAGGGGGACATTTTCCAGCCAGAGTGTGGTAACTGGAACATACTGCTCGAGAGTGTGGTGGAAGCAAAGTCGCTGACAGCATTTATGAGATTCCTCAGCTTGCACTTGAATCGCCAAGGCAAAGAAGGCATGGGGCCAAGTACTGAAAGATGGGATTCGTATGGATGGGTATCTGAGTTAAAGATTGTTGTTAACCAACTGTATAAAGAGGGATGGGGATCATAAGATATATGAAATTAGATCACAGGTCAGTCATAAGGACATTAAAAATTGGATCAGGAATTGACCATACAGCCTTCAAGACTGCTCTCTCATGCTCATCTTCCACCTCAGCATCATTTATTAGCACTATCCCCATACCCCTTGATTCTCTTGATGCCCTTATTGAACTCACCTTTGAATGAACATAACTGAGCTTCCACAGCTGTCCAGGTTGGAGAATTACAAAGCTTCATTGCCCTGTGAATGAAGAAATTTCACTCCTAAATGGCCTGTTCTCTACTCTCAAATCATGCCGCTTGTCCAAGACTCCTCAACCAGAAGAAACATGGTCCCTGTATCCAGCCAATCGAGCTCTTTAAGAAATTTGTATGTTTCAATGAAACCTGCTGTCATCTTTCTAAACACTAAAGAATAGAGTCCCAATCTATTCAATCTCTCCTTATATAGTGAACACATCATCTCTGGAACCAGTCTGGTGAATCTTCACCACATTCCTTCAATGGCATGTACACACTTTCATAGCTAAGAAGACCAAAACTAAACACAATGTTCCAAGTGTAATCTCGTTAAGGCACTTTACAACTGTAATAAGACTTCCTTATTTCTGTAATCCAACTTGTCAGCCTTTATTTCCATTAGTTTGCCAAGACCTTTCTCTCCAGCAATAATATTACGTTCCACCCTATAGCCCCTTGATTATCTATAATTATTAAGATGTTTTCAATGTCTTACAATAATTATTTAGTATCCCTGCTATTTCACAATTCCAAATATTAATTCTCCAGTCTTGTCATAAGGGAACAATATTTACCTTGCGATATTACAGAAGCTTACTGTGTTTTTATATAATTTACTAGTTGTTCTCATATGTTAACTTCTCGCTTTATATTTTTTCAGTCATCCTTTATTCACTGCTAAGAATTACCCAATCCTGAGGCCTACCACTAATCTTCACAACAATGCATACTTTTTCTTTCAATTTAAGACCACCTTTATCTTTAATTACCGTTGAGTCATAGAGTTGTACAGCATGGAAACAATCCATTTGTCCCACCACGTCCAATCTTTAAATCAGATTTAAACTTGTAATTTGAAGAAGAGGATTTGAAACTTCTAACAAGTGTTCCAAATCTTCACTCTGAAAGCTCTGGAAATAATTTTACAGTCAATGAAAATTTTTTTTCACCTATCCATGCTTCACCTTAGTATCTCAAAACCATTAACCCAGTCACCCCTCAACCATCTGCAATGTACTCTCTCCAAGGCCAAATCTCTTTCCTTGGTTCTGGTCTCTAAAACAGTTCACAATACCACTGGTGTGGTCTAACTAGAACTTTTCAAAGCTTTGAATGATTTCTTTGTCTTTGATCTCCAATCCTTTCTGTATAATCCTTTTTGATTATTATCAAAACCTGACCATGAGATTTTGCTGCCATGTGTGCATGGATCTGCAAGTTTCTTTGGACCTCCACAGCTTATAGCTTTTCACCATTTAAAAAGTAGCTTGTTTTATCCTCTTTAAGTTCAAAATGGATGAGTTTACATTTGTCTATGAATGAAAACCATTTGCAACAATTGTTTCCCATTTGCTGTCATTAATACTGTTTAGTAGTTTAAAGTGTCCATTGAGAATGATTAGAATGTGTGAAGTTGGCCAATTTGGACATGTGGCTTTTTAACACATTGTATTAATAACTGATAAATAATCTGAACAGTTGAGGCAACTCTTCTTTTCATCTCCTGCACAAGGACAGCTTGTTCTTATATAGATCATGAGAAAACAGGAGCCATTAAAATGCAGAAATCTTCATTTACCTAGTGTTGCACAAGAAGCTGACAACACTGGGAAGATGGTGATGATCTAGAGCTAGCAGTCAAAATGGAAATCATCTAAGTATAGCTTCTGTGGTAAATCAGAAGGTGGGAAATGAAGCCTTTGCAGGAGATCCTCTGGATTTGAATGATGATTGAGGTTAGTCCCATTCGGCTGACCAAAAGAGGAGAGACATTGGAGAAGGATCATATTGTCAACGATGTCAAAGGCTGCAGTGAGGTTGACAAGGGTGAGGAGGGATATTGGAAGTCAGAAGTGTTATTTTTTAGACAGGAGTATTTGATGTGGCAGGAATAGAAAAGCACTAATAGTTTCAAACATGAAGTCAAGCATGAAGCCAAGCATGAAGCTGGAGAAATCTGGGCACGGATTTCAGAGGTGCAAAACCATGTTCAAGCACTGTGAAGATGAAACACTGAGAGGAGAATGTTTTATGAGGAGGAGGGTGAAAACAGAGATTCAAAGGGAAGGGAAACAGGATATGACATCTTTATTAGTCACATGTATATCAAAACACACAGTGAAATGCATCTTTTTTTGCATAAAGTGTTCTGGGGGCAGCCCGCAAGTGTCACTACGCTTCTGGTGCCAACATAGCATGCTCACAACTTCATAACCTGTACGTCTTTGGAATGTAGGAGGAAACTGGAACACCGGCAGAAACCCACGCAGACACGGGGAGAACGTACAAACTCCTTACAGACAGTGGCTGGAATTGAACCCGGATCACTGGCGCTGTAATAGCATTATGTTAACCGCTACACTACCGTGACCAAGGCAAAGTAATCATTTATAAATCAGCTGGAATGGGACCTGGATGGAAGTATGGTCACCAATTCATTGAGAATGGGGATGGGTTCACAGGGGAGGAGGAAATGGGAAATGAGAGAGAGAGAATAAGGTATTGAACAAGATGCCTTGGAAAGATAAAATTGACAAAAAATTGTGTTCAACCTTAGCTGTTTAATATTCCTCCTCATAAAAAGAACTATATTTTTAAATAATTCTTTCAACAGCTGTTAGTGGAAGTCATTATTTGGCATTATATTTAATAAAAACATCTTGATTGTCTCCAGAAAAGAAGTCAAGAATTCAGTGTGAAAAGTAAACAAACGGCTGGAGGAACTTAGTGGGCCAGGCAACATCTGTAGAGGGACAGTCCTGATGTAAGGTCTCGACCCGAAGCATCGACTGTTCCTGTGCCTTCACAGATGCTGCCTGACCCACTGAGTTCCTCCGGCATTTGTTTATTTTGCTTCAGATTACAGCATCTGAAGTCTCTCGTGTTCAGTGAAAATGGAAAGGGGGCATCTAATTTTTTTTTGGAGTGTCTTTTAGAGTTGTTCCTGCACTGCTAATGATAGATTTAATCTTAACTTACTTCTGGAACACATGGAAACAAAGAACAACCTGAAAGTCTAGGAAATTAAACAAATGTAATCAATCATACCTGAAGTGAGTATGAACCAGAGTGCGAGAAATTTTGAATTCACAATTTCTTATCCCACTCTTTTCATTGTCTACCAACCCAGGAGTATCAGATAATGATACCAAGAGTACCAAGGAACCAAGAGTAAGATCTTGTTTAATTATGCCTTTAGTCAGAGAGAATCTACAAATGGAGATTCAGGTATATAGCCAGGAGGTGGCAGTCATTTTAAGTCATAATGTTTCATCAACATTTACATTTGTAGACAATGGTCAGTTATCACTAATACTGGGTATGTAGTGGCACAAAAACTATCAATGGCAAGGTGGAGATCAAGATCTTAAATTAGGTCTTTCAGCTCATCCATCTGGCATATCATTCAAAGCTTTTAATGAAATGGGTTCTAAGTGACATCCTTGCTGATATTTTCCTTTGTTCACTGTCTACCGATTCATTCCTGATGACTGGAAATGGGACAATGAATATTGTACCAAGTAAGGATTAAATTATAAAACAGAGGCAAAGAAACAGGAACACAGAAACTGCAGTGCAGAAAATAAAGAGTGCCCACGTAGGTGTATAGTAACAGGAATGCAGGAACTGGAGCACAGAAGCAGGACACCAGAAACAGAAGTGTGGAAACAGTGTCTGCACTGGTTATTTTGCACTCCTGTTTCGACACTGACACTTATGCACTGCCATTCTTGCACTACTGTTTCTGGCGTCCAGTTTTCAAATGCCTGAATCTCCACTCCCATTTCTGACATCTATATCTTCACTCCAGTTTCAATCAGCTTGATTAAAGTTGCAAGAATGTTGTTAGAAGAGATGATTGGGGATGATCTCCTTGACAGGGAAAATATTAACAGGGGCAAAAATTATGTCCTCTGGAATAAGGATTCATATGAACGGTCCTCCTGAATGGACAGATGAAAATATCTCTTTGTCTTTTGATAAAACACTTCACAGTTGACCTACTCCCATGGTACTGTGTGATGAATGGACATATCCTGGGCTGACTAGGTGATTGGTTACATTCTCACAAATGTGTGTTGATAGTAATAGTTGACAGACTACAGAAAAGCTAGTGGGGTCATGCTAAGATTGTTGTTAGGTCTGTTACTCTTCTAGATAATGATGCCATGCAACATAGTTTGTAACACAAAGATCTATGTTGTCAGAATTATTGAGAAACATTTCTGATCTTGCAATCATATATTCTTCAGTCTTCACAAGTGGAAATTACATTATGGTAAGTAATTTAGCACACAGTACCCAAGAGCCTCTGTTCAGTATCTATTTTTTTAAACCTTGATCTTGATTGTTAAAAACATGCTGGATTGCAAAGAATGTGAGCTCTGTGTGTATACGTGTCCAGCAATGCTAGCCCAAGCAGTAAGGGTATGAACAAAAATGTACCGAGTTTTCATTAATATAGGGGCACACAGAGCGAGATTTGCAGATGGCATTAAGCTTAGAGGTGTGCTAAACAGTTTGGAGCTTAATAATAGATTGCATGGCAACATGGGCTGGCTGGCAGAATGAGCAGTCAGGTGGTAAAGAAAACTTAATACGGAGAATAGTGAAGTGATGTATTTTGGTTTAAAACACTAAAAGCATTAGTTACATTGAATTTTTTAATGAACGACTAACAATATTATGTTGTAGTAACTGTGGGATAAAAAGTTATTAAAACATCCTAGATAACAACCATTTATGGTAGTCACAAGAAAATGCGTCTTCTTTGAAGATGTGAAAATCTTCCCCCAAAATATATGATTGAAACACTTGCAAGACACAGGTCAGTTTGAACAGTTTATCGACAGGCCTTATCCACAAATGCAGAAACATCAGAAAGCCTTGTGCAATGTGTTGCACTGCCTCCTGGTCAGATAAGGATGGCTCCACCTAGAATGTGGTCAGAAGCATTTGAGAACATTCTTCTATTTAACTGCAGCTTAAATGGTCCACAATGGGCACTCCCACCTTAAAAAAAAGGACCTTTGCAATTTCTGAAGGATTCACTAATCCTGGGGCATGGTCTTGAAAATATCTGTGGTGTAAACTTAAATAAAATAATACACTCAATCTATATGTCTATAAGCACAACACACACACACACACACACAATTGCCCCTTGAGCTGTTCCACCATTTGATAAAATCACTATTAATTTGTGACCTAACTTCATGTATTGAATTTTGCCCACATACCTTAATATCTTCACTTAATAATAACCTGCTAATTCCAGGTTTCAAATTAACAATTGATGCAGCATCAATTGAAATTTGCAGAAGAAGTTTTCAGTCTTTACCACCATTAATTTCTCTTGAATGACTTAATTTCACATATAGATTATGCCCTCCAGAGATCCCCCTTTTTCCGGCTTTTTCGAGGCACTAGACAGGGCTGCCCTTTAATTGCTTTATTATTTGATATTGCCTTGGAACCCTTGGCAATTGCCTTTTGGGACTCTTCTAACATATTTGGTATCACTCGCAGAAAGGGGACCCGTAAGATATCACTTTATGCAGATGACCAGCTACTCTATATCTCTAACCCGGAGAAATCTATCCCTGCAGCATTATCACTGCTTGGTCTGTTTAGTGTTTTCCCTGGTTATAGATTAAAACTTAATAAGAGTGAACTCTTCTTATTAAATATGCAAGTCCCAATTTATAGGCAATTACCATTTGGATTAGTGACTGATTATTTTACGTATCTGGGTGTTAAAATTACCAAGAAGCACAAAGACTTATTCAAAGTTAACTTTTTACCTTTAATTGATCACGTTAAACAATTGTTTACTAAATGGTCCCCACTGTTTCTATCATTGATTGGCTGAATTAATGCAGTTAAGATGAATATTTTACCAAAATTTTTGTATTTATTTCAGGCGATTCCAACTTTTATCTCAAAATCCTTTTTCGATACTATTGATTCTAAAATTCTTTCATATATATCACAGAATAAAACCCCAAGGTTAAGTAAGAAATATTTACAAAAATTTAAAAAAGATGGTTTAAGATTTTAGATTTTACTATCTGGTAATTAATATTAGATATTTAATTTTCTGGGCACAAGATTTAGATGTAATTCAATGTCCTCGATGGATGAATCTTGAGTATAATTCTATGCAAGGATTTTCATTAGCTTCTATTTTAGGAGCCCCACTCCATTTTGCTCTTACTAAATTGAGTAAACAAATGACTAACCCGATCGTTAAACATTCAATACGAATATGGTTTCAATTTCGTAAATTTTTGGATTGAATAAATTCATTTTATCAAGTCCTATTCAATCCGATTTTTTCTTTCAACCATCCAGAATTGATTTAGCCTTTTCTTTATGGAAAACGAAGGGAATAACATGCTTCCGTGATTTATTCATTGATAACTGTTTTTTTGTCTTTTGAACAGCTGTCTAATAAATACAATTTGCCTAGATC
>JAUZTB010000087.1:73975547-73990090 GCA_034780895.1 Rhynchobatus australiae | reverse complement strand
GGCGGGCGGGGGGGGGTGGGGGAGGGATGCCATGATAGATCTGATTTTTGACCATTATATAAAGTCGTTGGGTTTTGTTTTTGGAAGTGGTTGTGACACTAAATGCTCCAATCCATTCCTCAACTCCCACAGACTCATCCACTGTGCACACCACTGCCACCACATTCCCAAATGCAACACTGGAGAAGTGGGGAGCCTGTTCCATCTTGACATTTTTCCTGGTAATTTACCCCAACATGCTCTGCTACTTATGGAAGAGCTCCTTGTTGCAACTCCTGATAGAAGAATTTCAGTCACAACAGGATACAGCGTTGGTGAGTTTACAGTCACAGTTAATCTCTGCCATTCTGCAAAAGAAAAATCACAAAAGCACCACGTACATGCAGAACACCTTGCACAGAGTGTGCACATGAAAAACATTCCCTAGAGACAAACAAACAAGCTGGCACAGGTCCTGAGTACTGCACCATTTTGCAGTACGTTTCTACACATGTGAATTTGTAGAAAATTATGTGGAACACTGCAGGGATCACATTATATAATCACTGAAAAATACAAATATGTTGTATTTATAATTGTGTAAGGAGAGAATAATTCAGGCAGAGTTGTGAATTTAAAATTAGTGTGGTTGCTGCATGTCAGCAATAAATGAGATGTCAAGATTTGTGGTGCGTTTTACTTTGGAAGCAAGTTAAGAGTTCAAGTCTCACATGGGGAAACAGAAGTTGATACTGACTCCTCAGTGGAATAAGCCACGGTCAGAGCAGTGTCTTCAGTAACAAGGCTTTCAGGAGTATTGTAAAAAGTGCAATGAAATAGAATTTGGTGCCAAAGGGCACCGATCTCAAAATGAAGCAAGAAAAAACTGCATACATGGAGGTCATGAAGCAGCTGCAAGTCCCTAAGGTCCGTTGTATTCAGGAATTAATGAGAGCAAATTCAATGGGATTGGAAACACCAAGGTGAGTGTAGGCACCTTTGTGTACCTGGTTAATCAGCAATGCTCTTTTGCTGCAGGCATAGCAAGATGATTGGCAATGCATTTATGCAGAATTGAAATAAAATAAAATTGCAAGAAATATCCAGTGAGGCAGCATTTGTGCAGGGGGGAAATGAGTTAACATCCAATTATTGATTGTTCTACCGAAAGGTCATGGACTTCAAACATTAATTGAAGCAAGTGACTTTAGATGATGTCTGACCTGCTGAGTTTTACCAGCCTTTTCTTGTTTTATTTCACACTTCCAGCATTTTGCTTTTGTCTGACAAAATTGAATCGCTTTTAAAATTCACATTAACGTTACAGAGGTTGCTTTGGACATTCGAAGCTGGAGACAATAGAAGCCTTAACCGAACTCTTAACAGTGTGCTTGCGGAAGAGCGCAAGCAGAAAAGCGCTGTGCAGTTTCTATAAAGGGGGTACTAAATCCTAAAGCTCTGAGCAACGTTTTGTCACAACTGAGTGGCACCCAATCAAAGCTGCTTTCTTTCGACTACATCCATTTGTATGTGCATCAATTGGAAAATCTAGGTTTTAGGTTCATATTGTTGACAATGTTGGCATTAACACTATTGAACTGCAGATTTACCACTGTTGCTGGGTTCTGACGAGTACACAGGCAGTCCCAAGGTTGACAAGGTTCTGTTCCTGGAGCAGATCACAGAATCAGCTGTGATGGGAGAGCAAGCAGGCACGGTAAGAGCGGCCGCCAGCCGGCCTCACTGACTCAGTGAGTAAGCGAATGAGTCTGCTCAGCGTTCCACCTCTGCTCGGCTCGACCCAGCCCCGATTGTTATGGTGCCGGGAAGGTGGGTGGGACGGGTGTGGGAGAGAGAAGGCCCTGTTCCCACCCAGCAGAAGATGCCTGCAGCCCCACAGCAGCCGGCAAATCCATCCCCATCCATCCCCATCCACCCCGCCGGTCTCCCAAATGCTCGTTCGTATGTACAGGTTGGCCATCAGTCAGGCTTTTGTAAGCTGGGGAGGATCTGTATGTGGAATGAGGGCAGGATTTATCCTGCAAACCATGGATTGCTCAATCCAACTCCAGAGGAACCCAGCTCCATTCCATTTTTTCCAGGAACATTGAGATTATACCTAGTGAGCTAAATTTAATAGACATAAAGGCTGATATAGGACGCACCTGACCTTTTAAAGTTTACTTTCATGATTTTTTTACTGCTTCCTCTTTACCTCTTCCCAGCTTTTTCCTAACGTCGTCACTCTGACCCCTTCACTGGACAGAGCCAGCGACACAGATTTGATGTTCTGGAGTTGCTCTTTTAAAATTTCCTTGCCCTTTAGGAACAGATAAAGTAGGATGGAAATTCAATTTGAGAGTACCCGGAAGATGTGTCCTGCATTTTGGCTCAATTATCACTCTCGTTATCACAAATAAGGAATTTTCACAAATGCTTCTTAATAGTTAATAGCTATAATTTGTACTGCTCTTTCGAAATCAAGAAGTCGTATTAATTGTAGAAACCAAATGGTGGCATGATTGCACGAAGTTACAGATTTTTAAAGGTTAATGCAATTTGGTTCAGTTAACTGGAGAGGCATCAATAGAGATGCTAACAGGACAGCTGAATTTCACCTTCAGGACTTGAGCACAAAATAAAATCTAAGGAAATTTCACTGCAATCATGAGGGAATGCTTCAGTTCAGATCTGTCATGATGGATTGGAAATTTGTTTGTATTTGAAAGTTGGAACTTGAGACCATAGCTGTGGCATCTTTGCGATCAATATTTGTTTGACAGTATCTAGCCAGAAGCAACTTGTATGGAAATGTGACATGCTTTTTTCCCCGGTTTTTGCTGTGCTACACTTTGAATCTTCCTTCAGTTGTTGAATGTTAAAACAATAAAACCTAACATTCCACCAATCTACAGATTTTCCCTGACCTGTTCAGTTTTTCCAGCATTTTCTGTTTAAGTTCATATTTCAGCATTTTGCTTTTGTTTTACGTAACTGAATCTTTTTAAAATTTGCATTAATACTACAGATATTGCATTGGAAATTTTAAGCAGGGCATCTAGAAACTTTCAGGCAACTCTTGACAGTTTACTGGCAAAAGAGCATGAGCAGATAAAAGTCCATGCAGATTCTATAAGGGGGTATTTAAATCTCCTCAAGGCAAAAGAGGATTTTGAGTTTGCCTTTCTTATTTAAGAAGTCTTCCATTATGGACATTAACTATTTGAAGGACAACACAGTGCTGGAAATTGATTCTCGACTTTAAGACCAGGAGGGTTCTGTGACCCTATACAGACCTCAAAATATTTGCAGGGTGAAATTCCTAATATTCTGTGTCTACTCCTGACAGCATTCAGGCTTGTGTTGTTGAGCTCCTCTTTTTGGAATGATGCAGAATATGGCTACAACAGCAGACTGGGGCTCACTTTCTCTGGGGAGCTCTGCAAAGAATGGGCTGAGGTTGCAATCAAAAGTTTTGTCCAAAGTTGCCATGGTGATAATGATGATAAGTATATACAGCGAGAACATACAATTGTGATCTTATTATTTGGTTTTGGCAGTGCTTTCTTTGGGCAGCTGGATTCCATGCTCACAGTCATGTCGACATAATATTGTGAGTCAGCAGTTGGTTGCCAGTAGAATGGCCCCTGACAATTTTCTTCTTTACCCCTCCCTGGATTATCCTGAAACCAATAATGCTGAGGAGTTGATTCAGGGGATTATGCTTTTGCACTGGCATTAACGCTGACTTTGTGCAATGCTGTAAAAAGAGCAATATTATATCACATACATGTTTTTTGTCTTTCTTAATATCCGTTTCCATTTATTTTTTGGGTGAAGTCTCCTACCTACTTTCACTTCTGGATCGGCTTGCTGTAATAGAGACTGAATGCTTTGACCCAGCTTCATCAGAGAAGTATGCCAACTATTTGCATTTATATAGCTCCTTTAATATAGAGAAATGCCCCTAGGGCTTCACAAGATCATATTTGAGTTGAAATGACTGATAAACCAATTAAGTAGATATGACTGAAAACTTTGGGAATGAGGCATTTTGAGGAGCCAGTGTTATATTCTTCAGCTATCATGAAAGCTGTCATGAATTACTCACTCTCCTCCTTTACTCTGGGAAATGAAACGTAATCTGACTGCCTTTGTCTGGTATTATAAACTAATACACAAGTGATCAATAGCTCATACATTACCTCCAGTGTTCTCAGTTCTCCATTAATAATTGACTGGTGAGCTACTGTAAATTGAAAGCCCTCACATTAGTGTTAATATAATTTAGTCCCAATGAATAGCTTTTACTCTAGATTGGTATTAGAGCTGTCACTTGCATTAGCAAGTTGCATATTTTAATAAAACTCTCCTACTAAACAGAATGAAGAAGGTATTGTTGAGACAAGCATCAATTGACACAGAGAAAGTGAAAAGCATTGAAGTGAATGCAATTAGTAACTTATTTATGTTTGACCAGAAGTGTGAGACCTTGAGGCTAAAGGTTCTTTGGTTTCCCAAGTTTCTGAGGTAGTGCAAAGAAAGAGAAAATGAGAAATATGCAGTAATCATTTGAACACTTTACAGAATAAATCACAATGGTTCTCAAATGGCACTTAAGCTTCAGCAAACCCAAAAATAATGAAGAAAGTAAAAGTAACATTTTACAATTTTAACAACACATTTGCAACCAAAATGGACTTTTTAAAAACGTAAACCTATGTCAAAGATTTGAAATTATAGCTTTGGCTTCCATTGAAGGATATGCTCTACCATTGAAGTACATGTTGCAATGTAATGAGAAAGAGAACAGGCTGTTGATGTTCTTTTCTTCATTATCCTTCAATTTAAGGCTTATTACAATGTTATATATAATATTCTACAGATTTCTCCTTACATCAAACAAGAACAAGATGAGGTCAAGATATATCTACATTGTATATTGTACGATGCATAAGGACTAACTTGTGAAGTTAACTTTTCAATTAAACCTATGTTTGTCTAAATTGGGTTCAACAAATCTAAGGATTTTATTCTCCAGAATCAATAGGCCCATCATAACAAAGTCTTCACAAAGGCAAATGTGCAGAAATATGGGTCCAGAGCAATGAAAGCAATGTTTTTAAATTCCTGGCATCATTTTTTGTTTATTTAAACCTAAAGTAACTGCATAAATAGTACTCGGTAACAGCTTTTATATCCAAGGTAGTACAAAAGAGTCTTTTTAACTCCATGGAGCTGTCAATTTGAAAAACATTGCAAGTTATAGTCTTGTTATAGTTCGAGGTGCATTGGGGCGAGGTGCTTCAAACAATGATGGTAGAATAACCTCCAGGCATAGCTGAAGTTGAGTCTTGGTGACACCTTGATTATTCCTTATATAAACACTGAAATGTGCTCAATATGTGCTGGCTGCTATGTTTCAGCGATACTAGGAAGAGTAGTTCTGGTTTGAACATTGACTATTTTGATCCAATTGGAATTTCTACTCTTTATTAAATGTTCTTTGAAACCATTGCAAAAGTTAGACTATTAACAATAGGGAATTGTGAATAAGAATATTTTAACTACAGGTACACACATGAAGTAGGTAAGGTATATGAAACCCATGTTGTGGCAAAATTATGATTTATAATTAAGGGTGCAGGAAAATACCAGAGTTCTGTATTAATAAAAAGAGGTAGTTTAGAATGTGTGGACAGCAGCCTGACAGTGCAAAAACAAGTCAGGAAGAGAGGGGTAGGTGGACACAGAGTCACAGACCCAGACTATCATTTGGGATCTATTGCTGCTGGTGGGAACTCCAATCTACTTTGCATTAATAAGGGTGAGAGATCATAACACTTTTACATAGACTACTGACGTCCCAACAAATACATTAGGAATGAATATCCACTCTATGTTGAATATAACAGTTTTCTTTACTGCACAGAATCTGACATTTATCTATGGCAGACACAAGAGCCTGCAGATGCTGGAATCCGGAGCAACAAACAATCTGCTCCCCACCTGGCTCGGTCTGCCCTTCATCCTTCAACATCACCTCCGCTCCTTCAGTTAAGCAATTACCTCCAGCCTCTGTTTCACCACTCCACCCCTCCTCTTTATACTGGCTATTTCCCCGCTTCACTCTCAGTCCTGATGCAGAATTTTGACCCAAAATGTCAACAACTCTTTCCACCCCACAGATGCTGCTCAAACCATTGAGTTCCTGCAGATTGTTTTGTGGTTCTATTTTCCTTTGGTAAGTAGAAGTGAAGAGAATGTAACAATAATTTCAAAATCACTAGGTTTCTGGACCACAAAGGAGTTGAAGTTAAGAAGGATCAGGCAGGAAAGTGGAGTTGTGGAGTCATGGAGAGACACCGTGTGGGAACAAGCTTTTGGCCCATCGAGTGGACACTGTCCATCAAGCACCCATATCTACACAAATTGTACCCTTATTCATTTTATTCTCCTCACATTGCCATCATCTCCCCAGATTCTACCACTCACTTACACACTTAAGATCAATTTGCAGTGGCTAATTACCTACCAACCCGCCACATCTTTGGGATGTGGGAGGAAACAACAGCACCCGGAGGAAACTCACACGGCCACTGAGTGAACGTGCAAACATAGAGACAGCACCGGATGTCAGGATTTAAACCCAGGTCGCTGAGGCAGCAACTCTACTAGACATACCTCTCTGCTGCCCATGAGTTGGGGCTAATGATCAGATTACTGAAAAGTAGAGCAGGCTCAAGAGGCTGCATGACTTGCTGCAGTCCCTATTTCTTATGCTGGATGATTTTCTGTGTTATTATGCAAGGGGACTAAAGATGAACTGTAACCTTTAGGAAAAGTGGGCTTCAAATGAGGCAAAAAAGAAAGGCAGAGGGGATGGTATGAAGGAAGGTCTGGTGCACAGACTGTCTGAAGGCATTGGATATCTCAAGCAGCCTTATTTAGCGGTATAGGTAAAGACAGATGCCCCACCCCCAGATCACACCAGGAAACAGTGGAATGGTAAGTGAAAATCAAAACAACTGCAGATGCTGGAAATTAAATAAAACCGGAAAATTCTGGTAAAGCTTAGCAGGTCAGTCAGCCTCTGTGGAGAGAGAAACAGTTAATGTTTCAGCCTGAAGAACCTTTGTCTGGCCACCAGGTTCTTTGACCTGAAATAGCAACTGTCTTTCTTTCCCCAGGTGCTGCCTGACCTGCTGAATTTTTCCATTATTTTCTGCTTTTATTTCAGTGGCATGGTGAGGGCTGGTTCCAGACCAGGTAGGAGGAAGAAGGATCCCATTGGAAGGCCACGGGAAGTCAGTGGAAACCATTCTCAGGGCTAAAATGTGACCTGAAATAGAAAACAAGTTTATAGCGTTAAGTGTTTTACCTTAGGCTGATTCTGCTGGAGAACGAGGGGTCAGATAATTAATGTAAAGCTGGTGGAAGAGTTATGGCTCCAACAGCTTGGAAACCCTTCAAGAGATTTAGAAAATTGAGGTGCATGCAGTGGAAAGTGGAATGCGTTGCCATTTCCATTTGAGCAGTAATTAAAGTTGTTGATTGTTATATCAAAAAATACACCCAAATTGGTTGCAATCAGATAGATATCTTATTTTCAGCCCATATGGAATATTTCCATCATAGGACACTTAAAGATATCCTGCTAACTCCCATCAGGAGTCCATCTTTTGCTCATTTAACAACATACGAGTAGTGTGCACATTATCTGTAAACAGTGAGAGGAGATGGCAGCAGCGATCAAGAGGTAAAGAGCTGCCAGCTTTAGTAAGTGGAGCATTTCTTAAATTAAGTACAAAGGGACTTGGGAGTACTCATACAGGATACCCTAAAGGTTAGCCACCAGGTCGGATTGGTGGTAAGGAAAGCGAATGCTATGTTGGCATTCATTTCAAGAGGTATAGTGTTTAAAAGTAAGGACGTACTGATGAGACTCTATGGGGCACTGGTGAGGCCTCATTTGGAATACTGTGTGCAGTTTTGGGCCCCTTAGGAAGGATGTGCTGTTGTTAGAGAGTGTTCAAAGGAGATTCACGAGGATGGTTCCCGGAATGAAAGGGCTTAAATATGATGAGCATTTGTCGGCTCTTGGACTGTACTCACTGGAGTACAGAAGGATGAGAGGGGATCTCCTTTCTCACCTCTTTTCCCTTTTCCCTGGAGCAGACTTGATGGACCAAATGGCCTACTTCTGCTCCCTTACCTTGTGATCTCAGGTTGTTTAATCTATCCTCATAATTTAAATTCCTCACAATCAAAATCCCTTTCCTTCTGTTAAATGCCTCTCCTCTCACTTCACTCAGTTCAGTTTACTATTTGTCTGCCCATTCTACTAGCCTATGTCCTTTTCAACAGTGTACATTGGGGGGAGGCTGGTGGAGGTCATATCCTGGGATTGATCAATGGAAGCCACCATTGTCCATCGTCACTTCCATTTTCTACAACTTAAAAACAAATTTTGCGAAAACTCAGCATGTCTGGCAGCTTAAGGAAAGATAAACAGTTAACATTTCATATTGGAAAGCAAGATCAGACTTGTGTTGCTTCACTAAAAATATCACTTGGGTTAGTCAAATATGATCCACTGGGTCTGTCAATAGATTCAGGACTTCCTGAAACACAAACTTGCTTCTATTTACAGAGTAAGTACCTATAGTTTGCCATGGAACTGTGGATATTTACCAGCAAGATATGGCCCAAGCTGTGTGTATTCAAAATGCGTTTATAACACTTTATGTTTACAGTCACATTAGCTACCCTGCATTTCATTATTAAACTGCTCTTTCAGGTGTTATTACTGTGTGGGAGATGCTTTTGATGCCAATTGCCTGATTAGCTGATGAAGAAATGCAGTGAAAAACTATGTTGCACAAATGACATACGTCACTTTAACCTATAAAGTACCTTAAATTTAACCATTGTGCTAATAATCAGTTCTAAGAAAGCAGTTGTGTTCAATTTCTGGATTATATTTTTCCATTACAACAGTTAATTTTGGATTTATGTTTTCCAACTTGTTTTCCTCTATACTTTTCTGTTTTAATTGTCATGTGGGGAAACTGGTTTAGCATGCTCCAGATTGGATTATTTACAAAGTAAATTAGGTTGTTTTTATGGAAAGTCCAGTAATGCTTGCTTCACTTCTGCATGTAGTAAGTGGTGTGCTCTCTTAATTAACCCTTGACTGGTCTGTGAGTTTGAGGTTTGGCAGTTAGTGGGTAACAGCACACAACTATTCCATTAGAAAATATGAATAATATATAAAAATAAAAAACAATTTGGTGCATGAATGAAAGGAACCTCTTGTCATTTTATGGATAAAGTTGACAGATGGAGAATGAGTGATAAATGTTGCGGTAAGCTCTCAAAGGTTGCAGTGATGTTTTGTATTTCCTCATTGTTAAGTTCAATCATTTACTGATCATCTTCTACCAACATTATGGATAGACAGTTATCTTCCACATAGATCACTTCCATATTTCATTATGGTATAGGAGGCCATTCCTTAATGCTAAATTGTAGGTTCAAATAATAATTGTGAAATGAATACTGGATATATTTGGAACAGTTCTATTTTGAGGATCAGAAAATATAGAAAAGATACTTTTATCAGGTTACCCTTCAGCCTCTGCTGCAGATAAAACAATCCGAGCTTGTCCAACCTATCATTATAGCTAATACATCCCAAGCTAGGTAACATCCTGGTGAATCTCTTATGCAGCTTCTCCAACACCTCCACATCCTTCCTATAGTGTGGTGACCAGAATTGCACACAATACTCCAAATGTGGCCTAACCATTGTTTTATACAGCTGCGATGGAACTCCCCAACTTCTACTTGATGCCCTGACTGACGAAGTCAAGTGTGTTGCACGCTTTCTTTACTACCTTATCCCCTTGTGTTGCCACTTTCATGCACCCAAGATTCCTCTGCACATCAGTGCTCCTAAGGATCCTGCCATTTACTGCATATTTTCTCATTTTATCTTCTAAACTACTTTGCCTCGTACTCGTATCATCTGCCCAAAATTATCTATTTCCTGCAGTATCCTTTGACAAACTTCCTCGCTATCTGCAACTCCACTAATTTTTGTGTCATGTGATTTGCTGATCAGACCACCTACATTTTCATCAAATCAATATATATTGCAAACAATAGAGGACCCACCACTAATCTTTGCAGAACCCCACTGGTCAAAGACCTAGTAAATATTAAACTCTTCAAATGATTGGAATTTCATTGGTTATTAAATTGATCTTGAACATAAGATTTCTGAAGGGCTGTTATTGTGGTGGTGGTTGTGGTAAATATTCTACTAATAGGAATCATATTTGAAGGTTAAATGTTTTTTTAAAATAGTGTAATCCAATACATTGGGGGAAGGTGTAGGATGAAAAGATCTAGTTGTGTGACCAATTTGGCGGTAGCAAATTAGCCATACTCATTTTTACCACAAAGTTGCTTCAGATTAACTTAAGTAGTATCATAATTTGTAAAATTGTTAATGTAATGGAATGTTATGTTCCTTTCTAAAACCATGAATTACAACAATATTTGGCATTCATTTAAAGCTGTTTGGTTTGACTTCTGGAGATCTTGCCTCTATAAATAAATAACTTCATGTAAACTTGAATCTTTAGTTTATTGATGTCCATCCACCCAGTTTTTAACCCCCTTCAGCCAACTGGACATTTAATTATTCAATACAATAACTATACAGTATATCCACATTCTTTTAACTTGTGGTGCAGAACCATACTCCATCTCTATAAAGGGCTTATCTGCGCAAAAAAAATCACACCTGTTTTTGGAGAATATTGACACTGATGTATTTTGCTTCCTAGTGTTAACGTAGAAAAGACAATTACCAGGTTGTTTGGCTTTTGGACACTATTGCAGATAGTGTAACACGAGAAGCTGGAGAAACTCAGTGGGTCAGGCAGCACCTATGGAGAGAAGTGGACAGTTGACGTTTTGGGTTGAGTCTCTTCATCTGGATTTTGCAGTTAGTGTGTCCACTTAAACATAGTTGTAGAGGATGACCAGGGTCCAGAAGGAGTCTGCTTTCAGAAACAAAGTTTGCTCAAAGAACGGTGTTAATGCCTGATCTGAAACCTGACTCCTTTAAACAATAGAAAACAATATTTATTGCATGGCTCCATCTCGCAAATCTTTGCAGAAAGTTGTATTTTTTTCCAGTAGAGCCAAGGTGGGGAAATGTACTTAATGAAGAAATATAGAAGTCATTAAGATCTTTGTTCTAATTCTATGAAACTGTGGCTGAATGAATGAAGCTGGTTTTGTTGGTTTCGTGATTAAGGAATGTATGTAATGTCCACTTTATTTTTGCTGCTAGGATGTTATTCTTTTAGGCATAAGGAATGGTGTTTTTCAGTGAAAATTGCATTCACCGACTTTGGTTAGTTGCAACTCGGCAGGTGGCGCTATTCATGCTTGGAACGTCAGTTCTGAAATCCTTTGTCTTGGACTTTAGTTGGATCTGAATTCTGAAAGTTTATTGTACTTTGTCCTTCTAAAGTGGAGTGTTGATTCTTTGTTCTTTGCACTCAACCCTTCAGGAAAAATTACAGCTGTAAATCATTTAGGAGAATGCTTGAGCAGATTTGTACTGAAACCACGCTGAATACTTTGATTGTAGAACCCTTGCTGGAATCGTGTTAGTATTTTTTTTCTAATCTTCCTCCAGAATCACAAGCTTCACTTTGCTCGACCAGTTGAATGCCTTGAAACTTGTGCACTGCTTATTTTTGTTGGATTTCTAATCCTTTTTGGTATATTAAATTTACTTCTAGTAAAATTTAAAGATACCACTGTTTTACATTATAGTATCTGTTCTCCAAAGGCAGCACTACCAAAACAAGTATTCCCACATGAAGCCAAACTAGATTTGATTTCTGAAAATAATTCCCAATAATTGATCAGAAAGTAGGTTAAAAATGACTGACAAGGTTTTTCTCCCCTCCTCTTGTTCTGTTTTTATCATCTGAAACATGAAGATTAATAAAATTCTCGACTTCTTATCAGGAAGAGTTTTCCGTGCAGAATATTGTAGCAAAAGATTCTCATCTAAGTTCAATTCAGTCTGAACTGACCTTTGCAGTCCCTTTTGGGTTCTCATTTGTCATTCTCATTCTCATTTGGGAGATTATGAAGCACACACAAAATAGATTTTTTCTAGAAGTTGTCTTTTTACTCTTGAAACATTAGGTATTTGGTACTTATTCTTTTAAATCTGTCTAAGAAATCATCCAATGAATAAGTAACCTTTTAATATTAACAACCCTTTTAAAATATGTTTATTAATCTTGACTAAAAAGATTGGATGCTTGCATAGTTTATTCATCTATTCGTAGACCAGAATAGGTCTGTGTGCATTTATGTTGCCCCTTGATCCTGCCACAATAAGGAAATGCTGCGAAGTCGATGCAAACCATCTGAGAGCAGCAGTGTTCCATTTTCTCTGCTCCCTTGTTCCCTGTTTGGCTCCCTGCCACTGCCTTCCCACCAAAAGTAAGTGGCAGTCAATTGGTCACACTTTGTGACGTAGGAGGAATATAATTGGATCAGTGTTTTTTTTTCTGTGTGTGACCTCATAGTTCAGTATTTCATTGCCCTTCCCAGTGGTTCAGCTCGGTTGTGTTTCAGTTCACTAAGAGATCGTTTACTGGAATGCTTGCCTGGCTTGTTTCAAGGAGAAATTATTTTGGCTTGCAATTGAAAGAACCTAATAGCTGGGAATTCTGTTGTTATTGCAGGAACCTGGCAGTATATTGGCCACCTCTGGAAAAAGAAACTTCAGCTTGGTGTAGCCACAGACTTCACACGGCCTGCTGCATTTGATTTGTCTAATGTGCTTTAAGGATGAGCCCAGCACTTGGAGCAATGGAAGTGGAGAACTATGCAAAGGGAGTCCTCCTAGAGCCATTTGTTCACCAGGTTGGAGGGCATTCTTGTGTCCTCCGCTTCAATGACAAGACCATTTGCAAACCCCTTATTCAACGAGAACACCAGTTTTATGAGACACTGCCTCCAGAGATGCGCCGTTTTACACCGCAATATAAAGGTATGTGCAAACGCATCTTCTATGAAAATGTATACATGTTTTTATTTTGGCTTTCTCTCCTTTACTGTTGTACAAATCTGTTATGGTGTTGGGGTACCTTGGGAGGGTGGGACAAAGAAAATTTGTGTCTTGTTTTTGTTTCAAATTTTATCAGATGAAAGCCGTGATCTGACAGGTGGGGTCCAGTTGCCAGCTAGATCGCAGTGTAGTTGCGTGACGAATGAATAGCCTGTATTCTTCTATACTTTAGTGGGTCTGCTGATGGAGGTAAGTTCATCCAAGGTGAAGAAAATGTTAAATATTTAAAGTGTTTAGGTTTTGATCTTGATTATGAAGTAGATTTTAAATGTAAAGACTTGGCAGTTTTGCAAAATTGTTATGGTTTTTAAATAAATTGAATTGTAAATGAAACCGCTGGAGCTTTTCTCTCTCTAACGATTTCAGTAGGCTTTAGCAGGCTTTTTAAAGTTGAGGTAAAAGCTGGAAAAGCAGCAGTCTGCCGCCTTTCATCTAGAACAGAACCGACTGGAACAACTAGCTCCACCAGGGTGTGTGAGTCGGCCAGTTCCATTGTAGGCTGTAGTTGGGGAAGTTCCTAGTACAGTAAGTGACAACATCTGGATGTTGCAATCTCATGCAGTTTTAATTTAAGAGGAAAGAAAGTAATGTTCACAAATTGTAGAGGAAATCTGTTCACAGATTAGTTTCTGTTTGTATTTGGCACAATAAAGTAATATGATTAGGTTAAGTTCAGTTCTGGAACATGGATAACAATATTTTACCGTAATTATGTTAATCATAACATTCATTGGAAGCTTTGATGTGAAAGTTGAAGATGTATATTTTTAGAAAGACTTAAAGGCTTTAATTTTTCAGTGAATAATGTTTTAAAGATAACGGCATTTTCTTAGCAACTGCTTAAGTTTTGCAATAATTAATTTAATGTGTAAAACCTGCTTAATGTGAATCAAGGGATGTTTTGTGTTGTGCTTTGGCAGAAGGTGGGGCTTACAGCTCCCCTTCATTCCATCATGTTTGTTTTCCAGGATAAAGCCCTAGTCCTTGTCCATGCCTCCCTTAGTTAACCCTGCCTGTCTGAAGGACAACCTGGGTTCCGCCACCCCCTTTTAAGTCCATTCTTGATGTTTACTCCATGGCCAGCTACTAAAGCCTCTGAACTACGGGTTCCTTCATCCAGAATGCTCTGTCTGGCAGTCGTGCAGGATGACAAAGACCCATTCAGACTGCTGTTGGAATGCTCAAAAAAAAGAGACGATGTTAGGATTGAAGCAGCAGTCAACCAACAGCTGAACCAAATTCTTTAACTCATTGAGCCAAATCAAAGACTGGCCTCAGATTTACTTACAGACCTCTTCAATGAACTTGCAAAGAAGCAAGCACAGGTCATTGACTGTGGGGTTTGGTGGTGGAATTGCACTACATCTACAATGAATTGCAGAACAATAAA
>JAUZTB010000087.1:73503207-73513277 GCA_034780895.1 Rhynchobatus australiae | reverse complement strand
GGTATTTTCATATGTGTTATTTGTAGAAAAATAATTTTTACTGAAAGTAAATGCCGTTAACAGAACATCAACCTGTTTGATAAATGTGCTAATGTCAGTTCTAAATAGGGGTGTTGTAAATAAGAATGACAGATGGAACGGCCTGTCCTATTTCATTGCCTCATTGTTTTATTACTTTATATGGGCTTTCTGGATTTTTTGACTGCTCATCAATGCAAGTAAGGAAGTTATAAATGTTTTACATGTAATATAGGCAGAGCTTTTTAAAAAGCCTCCTTCAAAAATAATGCTACTTCAACTAATCTCAAAACAAGTAACGTGACATTGGCACTAAATTCCCTGAATGCACATTGTTGTGAATTACTAACACTTTATCATTGTTTGTTTCCTGTCTTGGAAATTGCTAATAGATGGGATAGTAGGGTTGGGCTAAGGAACTTGGAAAAGATTCAAACCTAGAGCAAAAGAGAGAATAGCTTAAAATCATGGTGAAACGGTACCAATAATATTGTGCAATGTTGCAATAAAGACACCATTACAACAGCAATACATATTTTTTTGTGCACCTTGTTTTACTTTTAGAATTGCAAAGCAATCCTGGCATTCTGGGCAGTCTTGAATCAAGAAATCTATTCCTCAGACTAAGAAAACTAATTCAAATATTCAGATTGCTTTTAAGTTCCAAACTATGACCTTTGATAAAAATCATCTGCTGATGGAAAATCCACTGATAAACATTAAATGCTTTACAATAAACAAGGCTGGGGTATAATTTCCCTTTTTGGCACCAATAATAAGGAGTTTACGTCTGACATTTGAATTTATTGGCCTGCATGTTTAACTTGGTCAAACCAAAACTGCTCCAGGCATCAATTCGCTCAGGATATCTGTTCGTGTTCCTACAACATTTCACTATTTTTGGGTGCCCAGGATATTGTATCTTTTCAGCTTCAGATTCTAATCCAAACCATATTTATTCAACTACCATATTTATTGTAAAGAAAATTTCGATAGCAATGTAGGTTTTAAAAAAAATTAACTTATGTGGTATAAACACTTTTTTTTCGCATAAAGCTTGGGCACATCAGAGACAGTAGCAGAGACTCTGACTTGAGCAGCTTCAGAGGACTATAAGATACACCAAAGTAGCACCTTTGTTAAAAAGCAGTAAGTGTTGAGCATATTTACAACAGGCTAGCTAACTTGATATCAGTACTGAGCAGGCTTCACAAGGTTATCATACTGGATAAAATTAACATGCAATAAGAAATAGGATCTGTACAAGGTAGGCCATTTGAGGAAGTACTGAAATATATCGATAAAGGAAATACACTTGATGAAACGCATGTGGGTCTTCAAAAGCTGCTTGGTAAAGTGTTAAAACTGTTTAAACAATTATGATGCATCATGTTAAAGGCAATGAGTCAGCATCCACAAATTGAATAAAAATTGAAACAGACTGCTACAACTTATGCATATTTTCTTTTATATGTGAACATACAAGTTAGAAGCAAAATAGGTTACTTGCCCTTTGAAAATGCTCTGCCACGTCGTAAGATCATGGTTGATCTGACTGTATCCTCAATTCTGCATTCTCATGTCTCTATGGTAACCTTTCACCCCCTTGCTTATCAAACAACTATCCACCTCTGCCTTAAAATACTCAATGACTCTGCTTCCAGCACCCATTGAGATGATGAGATCCAAGGACACACATTTTTTTTTAAAGTACTCAAACCTGGTTCTAGATTCTTCACCAACCACCACCCATCCCAGCCTCAGAGGATGTGCAGAATTATGAGATTTATTTTTAAATGATCAGTGTCAACCAGCCATTTGCAGATAATACAAAAACAAGGTGGGTGAAGGAAAGTGGGCAAAATTATTTCTTCAGTGCCTTAGACATTTTAGAGCCCTGTGAATCCATAAAGAAATTCCCAGAAGAATACCCTGCAGTCCTTTGTTGCCTCCACCTATCACTTCCAGCTTCTGTCGCCATTTCCACTCTCCCCTCCTCTATTTGCTTTCACAGCCCCCTCCCTCCTCACCTGGATCCACCTATTGCTTGCTGGCTCTCGCTCTACCCCTTTCCTTAACCTTTTTATACCAGCTATCTCCCCTTTATCTTTCCAGCCAGATGAAGGGTCTTGACCCAAAATGTTGACTCTCCACTTTCCCTCCGTAGATGCTGCCTGACCAGCTGAGTTCCTCGAGCATCTTGTTTGTTGCTCCAGATTCTAGCATCTGCAGTCTCTTGTGTCTCCCTTCCACCCTTTGGGCCTCATTCAACTTCCCACATACATCTCTGTGATCCATACCTAATCAATTTCTTTCAGGTATGCTTCTGCAGGTGCTATACCCTTTTAACAACCAGGGCTTAGTCCTTGATAGACTATTGATTCAGAGGAATGGCACACACAAAATTGGATCAGTTTCCCTCCATAACACAACTTTAATCAGTCTTCCCAAGAGTGGAAGAAATGAATGGCTAATTCTGAAAATAGAGTTTATTAAGTCATACTTTTAAGATGTGGGCCAAATGCTTTCACTGATAATGAAATACTGCCTGGGATACTCAATTAAATGACAATGTTGTGCTTGTGTTAAGATGGAACAGGATTTATGGTGCTGCATGGCCATGACTACAAATGCATGAAGTTAAGCCATGTTGTCAGAAAACAACTTTTTAACCCTATAATCTGAATACAGTCCTTTCATTTGCACAATATGTTTTCAAGTAACTCTGATTCTCAGTTACATTCCATGGAACCACAGAAGTTTGCAGCACAGATGGCAACCAGTTAGCTCTTACCCATCTTACTGAATCTTTGCTAAAGCAACCAAAACTCATTTCACTGCTCAGCTCTTATTATTTGTCATTTATATCTTCAAATAGTTATTTAGTTTTCCTTTATAAGACAAAATGAGCATAAGAGCAATTACCCTTTTGTGCCTGCCTGGTTTCTTCTGGACTAAAATCCAATGCAGTTTTCAGGTAGTATGCAAAGGCATTTTTCAACCTGAGGATATTAAAGTGAGACCAAGTCTGTCTTTTCAGATGGACTTAAAACACCATAAGGCATTATGATATTTTGAGAAGAGTAGGATATTTCTATCCAACGTTTACTTTTCAATTAAAATCACTAAGAAAAATAAACTGATCCTTATCACTTTTCTGTTCCACTGTGTACACTTCCAATGTTATCACTGTGTCCGCCATTTAAAGGAGTGTCATTGGCTGTAAATCACTTTGAGATGCTCTGAAGTCATGAAAAAATTTGAATAAATACAAGTTTTCTGTCTGATGCATGGCAACGGATCTCAAAGGGGCACTGTCTTCAAAAATGTGTTTACAGCTATAAATTCTTCTTAATTCCTGTAAATTTCTCAAAGCCACTAACCAATAAGGAATTGTGCAGAAATATCTTTATTCAGTCTAGTAAGAATATGGTACTCACTGCAACAAAATTAAAAGCATTGATGCATTCAAGACAGAGCTTAACAAGTACATAAGGAAGAATAGAATAGAAGGATATTCTGATAAATGGTTGGGTGAAGAAGAATCTTAGGGTCATAGAGAAACAGGGAAACAGGACTTCTTCCTGCCAAGTCCATGTCAACTATGAAAAACCCATCTACACTAATTCTATACTAATTCCATTTTATTCCCCCATTTTCTCCTCCCAGATTCTTTCACTTACCTATTACAATATCTACTTTACCCACCAGCCTGCATGTCTTTGGGCTGTAGGAAGAAACCAGGTCACCTGGAGGAAATACATGTGGTTATAGAGAAAACACATTTGTAGGGAGAGCATTACAAATCAGGATTGAATTTGGCTTACTGGGTCTACTGGCTGTGCCAGTGCACCACCCCTAAGAAGGGAAAACGTAACCTCATAGTCTCAATATAATTTTGTGAATTCTTTTTCAGCAAAATTGCTCACCATTACCTCCAAAACCTTATATATCTACTTCCCCAAGTTTTCCCAAGAGGCTTAAAGAATCCCAAAAAATTCTAACACATTATCACACTTGGAAGTACAAATCACAACTGTCAAGACAATATCCATGGAAATTAAAAACATTCTTGATTCTTGTGTGGTTCGAGTATCTCTATGAAAAGGTACATTAATTGTCTACTACTGAAACACTGAATAGGAGATACTTACTTTCAAATGGGGAACAGATTAGTTAAATAAATATTCTGAAGAAGGGATTTTGAATGGAAACATTAAAACTGTTTCTTTCTATAGATGCTCCCTGACATGCTGAGGGTTTCCCACATTTTCATATTTTTATTCCAGATTTCCAGCATCTGCAGTTTTTTGATTTTTAGTTCAATGAATGAACTTGACAAATTTCTTAAAATATGATTCTCAGAGCTCTGTATAAGTTAGTTACCCTGTGATAGGTGACAGAGACCAGTCAATGTGGACAGCCCAAGTCGGCAAAATGCTTCCCTACTTTTCTTCGACTATGTTGGTGGCACTTCCACCTCCTAGTCAGATGATTCTGGATTTAAATACACCCAAGAGATAAAAGCAAGAAAACTGTACTTGTGCTCCTGTATAGATGTGAAGGAGTGTTGCACTGTCATAAATGCCATTGGTTGTTTGAAATATTAAATGAAGGTCCTTTCTCTTCTCAAGACTTGATGTAAAAGATACATTGGCATCATTGAAGAAGAACAGGGAGTTGATATTAGTATCCTGGAAAATATTGATCTCACTCAACATAAACAAAATTGATTAACTGATCATTTTCACATGACTGATTTTGGGAGGACCTTGCTGTGCTCACTTGGCTGTTGTGTTTCCCAGATTATAGAGGCATAGTTCAAAACCACTTCTGCTAGCCTGTCTGAAGTTCCAAATGACACTCCATTTATCTATAGTAGATATAAAATAAATAGCATTTACAAACACATTTTCATAAATTAATGATTTTAATAAGCATTAAGTTTTTTTAAAAAGTCACCAGATGTGCAAACCAGGCTGGACCAGGTAGTGTAATTCAGGGTTTAAAGGCTTAAAGTTGATATGCATTTAAGAATTATTTATAGTATATAATGTGCAATGAGTGGTTGAAAAGTTTGTTGTTGGTGATCTCAAATCCAATTACTCGACAAAAATCTGTGCACTGATGTTTAATTTAGATTTCTGCTGGAACTACTGAACTCTACAGACTACAGTAGAATCTTAGTTCAAACATGGATGAAAGAGCATGATTGAACATGGACTAAGAGTAACTCTCCTTGATATTAAACTAGTACTTAATCAAATGCGACTTCAAAGAGCTGAAATAAAATTGAAGTCAATGGAATTCAAGAAAACAATCTCTATAGGCAAGAGCTTATACAAAAGATGGTTGTGACTTTAGTCACTGGAGGCCACTCAACTGAGTCCCAGGATATTGTTGCAGGGATCCCTTAGAGGAGTCCAAGGAAAAGTTGCTTTTACTTGTTTCATCATACTTCCCTCCATCATAAACCCTCATTTGGACCTATTCATAAATGGTGTTCAGTTCAATTTACAACTCGTCTGTTAAAAAAGCAAGCAGTCTGTGTCTGCATGCATCAAGACCTGGAAAACATTCACACTGGATTTAGTAAGTGACACATACTGTTTATGTCACACAAGTATGAAGCAATGACCATCTCTAATAGGAGAATTATATCACTTCCCCTTGGCATTCACTGCCACTGTTACGGTCATATCAAGAGCAGAACAGATGCTGGATATCCTGTAGCATGATACAAGACAGGTGTGATGGAATATTCTCCTGTTGTTTGAATGAATGCACTTCAAACACTCAAGAAACTCAGTACTGCCCAGGACAAAGAACCCTACTTGATTAGCATCATATCCAGCACCCTGAGCATTCATTTTCTCTACCACCAGTGAGCCAAGGCTGCAATGCATGCTACTTACAAGATCCACTGCTAAATCTATCAAGGCTTCTCTGACAGCATTTTCCAAACCAGCATCTCCTACAGCTTAGAAGTAAAGAGGAAGAACGCACATGGGAACAATACCACCTCCAGAATCCGCTGAGTTGGAAATGCATTGCCTGGGTCAAAATGCTGGAACTCACTTTCTAACAGCACTGTGGGAAAACCACCAGATAAACTATGGTGGTTCAAGGCAGCAACCTATCACCTCCTTCTTAAGAGCAATCAGCAATGGGCAATGAATGCTAGCCTTGCTAATGACATTTTTTATGCATGAATTAAAAAGATAAGATGCACTGATTGATAAAAGCACAGCGCAACTTTGTAATGAATGAGACACAGACCTTGGCAATCAGTGAAAGGATTCAGTGAAACAAACCTTGGCACTGAGTGAGAAAACTACGATACTGATACTAGGTGAGGGGGAATCTGGAATGAAGCAAAAATGATCCTGGCATTAAGTGAGGTGTGTGTGCGTGCGCGTTCTTGTGGGAGGGAGGGAGAGAGGGGGAGCGAGAGAGAGAGAGAGAGAGAGCGAGAGAGCGAGAGCGAGAGCGAGAGAGAAAGAGAGACGCATGCGTAATAATGCAAGAGAAAAGGCCCTGTCATGGAAATACCACGACATACAGAGTGGGCTATGGCATTTGTTGAGATACACTCTGGCCCTGAGTCATTCACAACCTGGCACTGGTTAAGAGAAAAACTTGACACTGTGCAAGAGAGAAAGGGATTATGGAAATATCGCTGAGGTGGATCATGGCAATGAGTGAGGGGCAGTGATGCTGAATTAGCAAAACCTTAGCAATGGTGCTGAGTGAAGTGGACCCTATTACAAAGTGAAAGTGGCAATGACCTTTGTTAAAAGAGATTGGACCCAAAACACGAGAGTGTTGAGCCTGGCACTGATCTGGAAACAATCTGGTGCAGAGTCAGGAACTCTGGCACTGGCATTCAGTGAGAGAAACCCTGGAAATGACACCAAGTGAGAGAAACCCTGGCATTAGATTAAAGAGAAACTGATACTAATTCACAGTGACCCTCAAACCGTGTGATAGAAATTCTGGCATTGAGACAGCCTGGCATTGAGTCAGATAGATCCTGGCACTAAAATCTAGGAGAGAAACACTGGCACTGTGTCTCTCTGAGAAAGATATCAGCACTTAATAAAAGTTTCATGGCTACTTCTCCTCACTGATCTGTCCAGTGTCTGTCAGACAGTATACATTCTGCATGCATCCAACTTGAACTTAATTGAGCCTGTATGCGCTTTGGAGTTCAGTCCATTGAATAAAATGGCATCCTGACATTGAGTGAAGGACTCAAACACTGAGTGAGAGAGGGTTCCTGACACATATAGAGTTGTAGTAAGTTAAGTCAGTTGCAAGATTACTGCCATGGGTAGGGCATTTTAGATGCTTCAATATTCTTCTTCCATTCCCCCCTTGGACCTTACTAGCTTTGCGCCCACTGTAAGTTGAGACCCCATGCTTGATACTGGTCTACATTTTTCCATTCGCAACCCCTTGCCTCGTGTGGTGGACAGGGTGTCGGACCTTCTTGTGAAGCATAAACCATTTCAGCTTCCTTTATCACAGACACCTAACAATAATTTGTGAGTTCCCATTTCTTGAGAGTTTGCTGCTTGACGAAACTGTTGGCTGGTCGTCAGTTCGCAAAACATCCCTTTGATTGTCATTGACGTTTAAAATTTCATTTGCATGCAATTTCCTACCACTGATGAATTCTAACTATGCTGATAAATTGACAGAGGAAAATTGGTTCTAAGTACAATATATACATTTCAGTTTAACTCCAAACGGTTTATAGTTATTCTGGTGTAAACTGTACGATAATGTAAGTAGCCAGTCTCTAACTTAGTATTTAATGAGAAAAGTCTGTGCACTGAGTGAATCAAGCACTGAGATGGAGTCACCTGACACAGGCATTAGGCGAGATGGATCATAACACTCAGTAAAAGGGGCCATGCTACTAAACAAAACTGATTCCTCATGCATTTATTGACTGTGCTGTTGAATGAAGGAGGTCTAAGCAATGACACTGATTGAACACCTGTGCTACACTGGCCTCCAGTCTGAAGACCCCGGCTATTAACATTGCGAGTGACTTTGGCATTAACAATAAGGTAGAAACAACTTGGAACAGCGTCAGAGATACCTGGTGATGAGTGAGGCAGAATTTAGGATGACCTGAAAGAAGCCTTTGATTTATACCGAATGACAATGAACTTAATACTGAATAAAACATACTGTGGGACTGAATCACAACTCTGCATTAGGATATGCCCTAACACAGAGACAGAGACACACCCTTGGAAGCTGAAGCTGAGATATACTCTGGCACTGAGACTGAAAGACATCTTGTTACTGAAACACAACATCATACAAAAAACAGATAGGCCTGGCTTTGAGACTGAGACATACCCTCACACTGATCAGGTGGGACCCCAACACTCATGTCGATTGGCATATTGGCACTAAGGAGAGTCAAAAGCACTTTACGTGTAATTAATTCAATTTGAGTGTAATAACTGTTGTTACTTTAGTAAACAGAATACTCATTTTCTGCAAAGTACTGTCTCACAAATGCATAGTCAGTTAATCTATTTTCCATTCATTCAGCTGAGGGCAAGATAAGTTTTTGTACTGATTGTAAGTCAGGCAATATAAGGAAGTTCTGTAACTGACTGAAGGCAGGGTGGCATTCAGCTAAAAGGCACATATAATGACCAGGCACCAGGACATTTGAGTGCAACAAGAGGGGCATTGATGCTTTTTATCCTGGCATTGACATGGAACCTTATTATAATTTTTTCAATGACTTTTTTATATCTACTTATTGTTGATTTTATTCCTGCAGTGCAAGTTTTCCCTCATCTATTACGTTACATAATAAAGGTTCCAACACCTGGTCTGACCACGGTGAAACATAATGTTCAGCCTCTCTCTATTGTACCATGTCCCCAAATCTCACAAAGTTCAACCTCAGCCTTAAATATATTTGCACAACAGTGATTGTGAGTGAAAGCTTTCCATGAAAATTAAAAGATATAGGTACCCATGGGAACTGAGAGGTCAATTTCTTTCTATAGATGTGAAAGATCCACTGGTTCCATATTAAATGGTTGTTGCAAGTTCAGAACCAGACTGACTTCCTTCACCCATTTGAAGGGGGAATGGAGTATTTGGCCATTAAGCTGCCATTACCATTGTTTCAAATAAAGGTCCAAAATATTTTAAGCAAAATCTCTGTCACACTTGAAAGGAAGCCTATGCAAAGTGAGTAATGGCAGAGTTACTACAATGTAGATATCTTTACTATTTTCCAGTTCTTGTTTGATATGTAATAATGACATGAATAATTTGGAATAAGAATTTTGCCCCCATCTGCTATCACCTCAGATAAATTGTCACACATGATTCTGAATTGGTTGAATGGCTCTCCTGGATTTATTTATAAATGAAGCATACTGAAGAAGGAGAAAGAAAAAAATTCATGTAGTCATCACAAAATAAATTGGAATGATGATTGAACCAATGTCAATTATCATGTACAATTAATCACTGTTATTTGTTGCACATTTAGAAACTATTATCACTTCTATGTCACAAGAAAATATGAGAAATACAAATTGTTTTAATAATCAGTTCTTCAACAGTGGTTGTATTCTAGTAATTCAATACTGATTATTGTTTTATTATTCTATTTCCCATGTGTATAAAACATCCATCATTTTCAAGTCTCTTTTATTTCTTGAAGTAAAATATTTTGTAAGTTGTCCCTTTATAATATTACTGTTCAGATTTATAAAGGCAGAAATATTGACTGAAGGATTGCACGATATATATAATTCTATTCATCTTGACATTAAGTAATTGAATGGTATTATCATACCTGTAAGGTCATCTAGGCTCAGGGAAATATGGACAGGTTTATCTGAAGGTAGCCTTCTTGTGGTAATCATATGGCCAATGGTACTAGAGGTCTGACTGTAGTTTCTGTTCTTATGCTGTGAGGAAAGATTAATACTGCAATTCAGTACAATTTTCTGCATTTGCTCAGAAAGCCTTTGAAGCGCCAGGCATGTGAAGAGCCATCA
>JAUZTB010000087.1:73448357-73460153 GCA_034780895.1 Rhynchobatus australiae | reverse complement strand
AGGGCATTTTGAGATTAATAAAGAGGTGGTGTTGGGTCTTTTGAAGAACGTTAAACTGGATAGGTTCCCAGGTCCTGATGGAACCTACCTCAAGTTATTGAGGGAGGCAAAAGAGGAGCTTGCTGAGGTCTTGACAGGGGTCTTTGTATCCTCCTTATCTACAGATGAGGTCCTAGAGGATTGGAGATTAGTCAGTGTTGTTCAGTCAGCCATTGAAGATGGTAGTAGCGGAGGCGTGTGACCAGTGGTATTCCGTGGGGATCATTTCTGGGACCTCTGTTGTTTGTGATATTTATAGATGACTTGTACAAAAATGTTTGCAGGTGACACAATTGGTGGTGTTGTGGATAATGAGGAAGATTGTCAAAGGATTCAGCACTATATCGATCAGTTGGAAATATGGGCAGAGGAATGGCAGATTGAGTGAGTTTAATCTGGTCAACTGTGAGATGTTGTACTATGGGAGGCCAAATATAAGAGGAAACTATACAGTAGATGGCAGGACCCTTATGAGCATCGACGTGCAGTTCTGGTTGCCAGATTACAGGAAGGACGTGGAGGGTTTGGAGTGGAGAGTGCAAAGGAGATTCACCAGGATGTTGCCTGTATTTGAGAGTATTAGCTATAAGGAGAGTTTGGAAACTTGGATTGTTATCTCTCGAGTGTTGGAGGTTGAAGTATATAAAATATGAGAGGTGTAGATAGTTGGCGTCTTTTTCCCAGGGTGGAAATACCTAATACTAGATGGCACTATTTAAGGTGAGAGGGGAAAAGTTTAAAGTAGATTTGAGAGATAAACATATTGCATGGAGAGTGGTAAGTGCCTGGAATGCGATGCCAGGAAAGTGGTGGAAGCAGATACGATAGTAGCATTTAAGAAGCACTTTAGACAGGCACATGAACAGGCAGGGAATAGAGAGAGATGGTGTACAGGCAGATGGTATCAGTTCCAATTGGCATCATGGGCCCATAAGCCTGTTCCTGTGCTGTTTTAAATTCTGTTGATGTATAGTTTTTGTGTTTCAGGGATCTGGTGTGCTTTCTTCTTCAGTCTTGCATGGAATGGTTTTCAAACGAGAGACTGAAGGGGATGTTTCCTCTGTGAAAGATGCCAAAATAGCAGTGTATTCTTGTCCTTTCGACTGTATGGTGACAGAGACAAAGGTACCTTACTCTAATCAGATTCTGTTTAATACCATTTCCACAAATGCCATTTTTCAAAGATATTTGAAAAATCTGTTTTCATGCTAGATTGTATTGCAGTACTCACTTGAAAGATGGTCCTTGTGGTACATTGATCTTTTTTGCTACCTTTTTAGGATTCATGGATTAAGCTTTTTAATGCCTAACTTGTAATATATTAGTGAAGTTGAGCTATGTTGATTCTGACCTGTTCAATAACAGCCTGCGTGCTGTAAATAAATCTTAGGTCAATTAATTTCTGTTGAAGTATATTTAGTTTTTGGGTGATGGTAAATTTATCTTGAAGTTCTTGCCTCACCAGCAGAAAATAACTTATTGACTTCAAAAGATAACGTTTGGTCTTATTGTCCCTCAAAACTTTATATTCTAGACAATTTTATTAAATCTATCTGTAACTTGGTTTTAAAATAGCTAAACAAATATTCTCCATGTTCAAAGCTATCCTTGAATTACACTATGACATTATATTTTTCCTCTTTCTCCACTCCTTTCTCTCCAATTGTCAACTCCTCGTGAACTGATCTAAATGTTAATTATTTCTTATTTCTGCCATGATCAATCTTTTATTATCTGAAACTGACCAAGTGTTGCATACTTTTTGTAGTTATTTCATAATTGCATCTGTCTTGAACCAGAATTCCTACTCTCAAATTCATCATTCCATTAGTGATCAGCAACCCATACCATGAGTATTACCCTAGACAATACCTGCCTCCTGGCAATTGCACTGGCTGTCCCTGTGGCTAGCTGACAAGGTGCTTGATTATGTGGGTCAGCACTGCTGGTTTTGGCTGCAAGCAGCTCTTTTCCTTGTCTGCTGTGTTGTGACAATGTTCAGCTGGAAGAATTTGTGATCAATGAATTGCTCATCATTCAAATCTTGAAATGCAATTGCACAGAGTATCCATTGATACAGTTAATCAGCCTTTGCACAAAAAGTTTTTTTCTTAAGGATTTAATGAACTGTGCGATTGAATTGAAATTCACTTTACACTTTGTCTAATACTTTAACAAAGCAGTAAACTCCAATAATCTGGCAATCTCGGGACTTTGGTCCTAGATTATATGAAACTGCTATTAATGTTTTGAAGCACTTTAAACTTTTTTTTAGATGTTACATAGATGTATAATAAATTTTTCAGTGAACTGGGTGAGTTTATAGGGAGCGTGGTAAACCATGCCCCACTGGGTTTAAATGAAGTGGGGAAAACATCCAGGCGATTCCAAATGTTGAACCATTGGGACTTATGAAAAATCATATAGTAGATTACCAGTTTTTTTACTGTATGTACTGTATAACATTCTCAGTAACTCAAGATAGTTGGATTACAGTAAAACTCTATGAATCTGCCATGCTTGGGACTTTGGTGCTGAACTGGCACATTTTTTGAACTATTGTCTGTTATTCCATTTAGTATTCCAATACTCCTTTTAATTCAATTTTTAGGTGTTATACATTTTCCAGTGAAATCGATGTGTTTAAAGGGAGTGTGTGAACTGGGTTCCCTGTGTTATGGGGAGTGTGGGTATCAGCACAGGTGAGCCAGTTGCTGAACCATCTAGATTTCTGATCAATCAGATAGCACACCATCAGAATTTTATTGTAAGTTTGTAAACTTATAGGAATTTTACAAACATTTTGAACAAATTCTTTTAAACCTTCTACTTCCCATTTCTGCTCAGCACACCTTTAGCAATCAACTTAAATTATTCACTTCTCAAAATCTAAATTTTGTAATATTTTTGTTTATTTTTAAGGGAACAGTTTTGTTAAAGAATGCAGCTGAATTGATGACTTTCAGCAAAGGAGAGGAGGATCTCATGGAGGTTCAAGTGAAGGCTATAGCAGATGCTGGTGCTAATGTAATTGTAACTGGAGGAAAAGTGGCAGACATGGCCCTACATTATGCTAATAAGTACCAGCTGATGGTAGTTAGGTAATTATTTTATAAATTATTTTCTAGGACTGTACTTGGCTTGCCCAATTAGTATACAATATGTACTATCACAAGTTTAAAATTTATTTCTTTAAAATGCAATTTGGCTTACTGTATATGGTTATTTATCTGTGTATGTTTACAAGCAATCGTATTTGAAGAAACTTTGTTCATGTTAACTTGATATTTAAAAACATTGGGGATCCAGTAAGCTGTATACATTATAGATTATCAATGAGGATGTTGGACTTGGGTTTGGCAAGCAATGCTCTCAATCAAATACTATATAGACAGCAGTCCATTATCAAATGAAGAATAGTCATTTGGCATAGATATCCGAGGATGCAGATTCATGTGGAACAGTCAAATAGTAAGCTTTTGGTTTTATGTGAGCAAGCAAGAAGAAATTGGGTATTTGTGAGAGATTTAGTTTTTGATATGCAAACTCTTTTGGAGTAAATTTGCTCAAGAACTAACAATTAAGAAAAGCTTTGAAGGATCAAAGCATTTGTGAATTTGGGGTTGTTCATCTTTTGATTAATTTGCAATCTATGGTTATCTCCTTTTTATGATGTGTAGACTGCCTTTGCTGCTGATACTCAAATTTCTGTTTGTATGTTTGAACTAAAATATAGTCTAAAGTACTATACCATCTCCGTGGCTTCATGTAATGTGTTTTATTTTTCCAGGTTAAATTCAAAATGGGATTTAAGAAGATTATGCAAAACAATTGGAGCTACAGCACTTCCAAGATTGGTGGGTAGCTCTATACATTAAATTTTACTGTAGTTATTTAATGATTTAGTTTTTAAATATAGTCTGAATTTTACAGACACCTCCAACTCCAGAAGAAATGGGATACTGCAATAGTGTTTACTTGTCAGAGGTTGGAGAGACACAGGTGATGATATTTAAGCATGGTGAGTATTTCTAAATTGAATATGCATTGGATATTTGCAGCAAAAATTGGCTTGTGTGGTTGACAGTGAGGAGGAAAACATTAAAATACAACAAGACTTGTTGGATGGGAAAGTGGCAAATGGAATTCTGAGAAATGGGAGTTATTGCTTTTGGGGATGCAAAATATATGGGAGGATATTGAATGGTGTGAACAAAGGGACATTGGGTCGCAAATGTTGCTTGCCACTCACCAGCCCATTCCTTAATATTATAATGTTCTTGCTGCATCCAGGTATGGGGATTCACAAGTAGTTTTGAACATTTTACAGAGATCTCTGCTTCTGACCTTCAAAAATATAATCCTTCATTCAGAGAGCTATTACTCTTAAGTGCTTCATTTATCATACCAAATTTACAAATAGCATGTGATATTTTATAGTTGTGATCCTGATATAGTTCAGGACTGAGAAATTTTGACCAATGGAAATAGTTTAGGGTTTAAGTGGGAACCTTAGCCTGTTATGGTTATCATTTGGATGTAGGAAACTTGTGCAGTTCTTATTTTACTGCCAAGTCCTAAAGTCCTGAACTATTTTGTTTGTATGTTCAGTAATATAGAGTTGGCACAGTATAAGACAGTTTTGCTGAAACTCTGGTTGATTAGAAAAATGTCCTCCTAGTACTTTCAATTGTAAACACACGTTTTCTCAGTATCGAAGTAAACAATAACTGGAAATGTCTATTAACTTAAATGGACAGAGATGAATCCTCTCTATACCATTACATGTACCCTCATTGCTGAATTGTCTTGTCCTCTTGCAGAGAAAGAAGATGGTGCAATTTCCACAGTTGTAATCCGTGGTTCAACAGACAACATAATGGATGATGTTGAGAGGGCAGTTGATGATGGTGTCAACACCTTCAAAGTTCTCACAAGGGTATGATATTCATGCTCTTCAGAATCATTGAATACATTTGTTTTTAATGTTCCTTGGATTTCTGGTATTAGAAGTGTTATTTTTAAACATGATCCAAAATTACATGGAATGATATTTGACATAAACGTGTACAATTTCCTTTATTTCTACTTCCACATGTCTTACATGAAATGCTATGCAAGCTAAAATTCAGTTTTTATGATCTAATATATAGAAGTGATTTGGGGCCAATTAAATCTAGCATGGGTACCACTTTTAGCATTTACTGCAGTAACTGATCCAGAGCTTGGCTAAATTCTGGATGGGTATTGTATAGTTTAACTTGCTTAGATGTGTTTTAACAAAATGTATTATTCCCAGGATAAACGCTGTTTGCCAGGTGCAGGAGCCACTGAAATTGAACTGGCTAAACAAATCACTACTTATGGAGAGGTATGGAGTGATACAATTTTTTTTATTCACATTGAAAATTTTGGTGATGAATCAGTAATATAATCTTGGTTAATTTTCAGTCATGTCCTGGTCTTGAACAATACGGGATCAAGAAATTTGCAGAAGCTTTTGAAAGTGTTCCACGAGCATTGGCTGAGAATTCTGGCATTCGGGCTAATGAAATAATTTCAAAATTGTATGCAGTGCATCAGGAAGGAAACAAAAATATTGGATTTGACATTGAGGTATTTAAGTAGGCCTTAATGTGCTTAAAGTAAAAATGCTAATGTTCTTGCTCAAGTATCCTGGGGTTGCTTTTGTTTTTTCCTGACCAGGGAATAGGCACTTGTTACCATAACTTTGTCCAAACCATAATGCATCCTGATAGCTTTAAAGTCTTATCCCATCTTTTGATGTAGAAACAATGCATGAATTTAGTTTATTCCCGTTTAGCTAATGTTTTAGTAGATGAATTTGTGTCTCAAATTTGACCACTATTTTCAGATACGGATCTGTTGGTTGACTATAAGGAAATTACTAAACAATGCATGTTTAGTAAGAGTTTTTGTGCTTTTCAGGTGGTTATACCTGGCTACCACCTAGAATTAGAGAAACAGTAGATAACCTTAGTTCTTGCATTTAAAATGGGTTGTCTCCTTTTTACCTTACACCCCCACCCCTCCCCCTCCTGGGACCCAGTTCATTAATACTACTAACACATTTAAATACTGGATCATTTTCTTTATCCCATTATTTTCCTGTTTTTAGAGTGAAGGTACGGGTCTGAAGGACATGCTTGAGGCTGGAATACTTGACCCATACTTGGTTAAATACTGGGGAATTAAGCTTGCTACAAATGCTGCTGTCACTGTTTTAAGGGTAGACCAGGTAAGTAGTGAATGAGAATGGCTTGGAGATCTAATGTAATGATTTGGTCATATGAAAATTCTGTTTCAAGTTTCATTGCACATGCTAAGGTTGGCATCTTTTGAGAATAGCCTGTCAATGAACTCTAGGCACCAAGAGTTTTGAATCGTGATGTCAACCTTCAGTGTAACAGATGTTGTTCCTTAGTCTTTTGGTCTACACTAATCATATTTCCACACAGCTTTAGAACACTTGGAATGGCTTTAGATTTAGAAACTGCCTAATTAGCTATCAAATTTGTTGGATCCTTGACATTGTTGGGTACAATGCAAATGGAAATATGTTCTGGTTGTTTGAACCAAATTCTCAAATGTTGATTATACCTTTTTAAAATTGTACACTTAATCAATTTAACTGCTACAAGCTGACTGCTAGATGGGAAATGTAACTGTTTGAAGTAATTTAAATATAGTTTCATAAACTAATTGAAAATAGTATACAGCACCCTGGGGGTTTGATGCCAAACTAGTGCATGTACCAGACTATTAGATACTAGAAATACTTTTAGTTCAGTTATAGATGTTGCACAATAAATTTTCCAGTAAAAAGTTAAGGCAAGTATGGGAAACTTTTGTTTAAAAAGACTACTGAAAACAGGGTGTTGATTGGTGCATCAGGATTTCTGAATAGCTGGATATTAATGAGGTTCCACTGTATAATACAGAAATAATCCTATAGTTTGCATCCAGAAAAATGTAACTGAGCTATTACTGATTTTTCCTAAAATAATTTCCTAACCAGCCAACTTGGTATTTTTCAGATAATCATGGCAAAACAGGCAGGTGGACCAAAACCACCACCACAGAAGAAAGACTGGGATGATGATCAAAATGAATGAACAATTCCATCACCTTAAAGTACTAAGCAGGGCACACTTGACTTTGTTTCTTTATTTATGCAGTTCTAGCTGTGAGATTTAAAATTGTTTCATATTGTGCACAAATCACATTTCTGGTATTCTATCTAATAAAGAAATTGAATGCCCAACAGTGCAAGTCTGTTCTACTGCTTTTGTTTGCAGATACTCTAACAATAAGTAAACAGCTTCTGAACATTGTATTAGCATTATGGTTTGATCTTCAAAATGCCTTTTGGTTCTGATCCCAGTCAAACTGCCTAACAAGGGAGTAGGAAACTAGAATGGTTTCAAAAGTAGTCAAAAAGCAATAGTTACAAAAACAAGTTGTAATATTGAAAATGTTAAAAGGACAAATGCAAATTTGTTGCTTAAAGATGCAGTGAAATAAGGACCAGTTGTATAGGCTGGGGTTTACTAAAGGTCAGCAGCAAGTTTATCAAAATCACAGACAATCTTTCTAGGACAAAAGACTTAATTTTATTCCAGTTGCAATTGCCTGAGACAAAAGTTTAGAACACTGTGTGATACATATGAAACAAATCACTTAATACAAGCATCCAAAAGTTGTTGACCCTCAACTAGTGAGTGGAAAAAGCTAACAGATCTGATCAACAGATATAACTGTCTTTTTACATTTACATGAATAGAATAGTTAAGCATTCTCCATTAGAATTAAACATCTAGCTTCAAATTAAAATGTGAGTACTCTCCTACTGACTCATGATTTTACATGTTAAAGGGTGAGGGCAATGAGTATTTCAAAATTGCTCAGTGGAAGCTGAAGATGATCTTGCTATCAAAAGTAATTAATTTTATTCCTCAAAGTATGAATGTTTTTTAAAAAAGTAATGTTTAATATCACCTAGGAAAAATACATGGCAATTTTAGTGGTTTAGAAAGATTAATTTTACAGATCTTGGTACTTCTCACTTCAGCTTGTCAACAGTCAATTTTTTCATTTAATGAACATTGCATAGATTCCATTTTTTTTTCCTTCCTGAAGTTAAAGTAGTCTATTAAGTCCTTTTATCAGCAAAAATTAAAAGATCCTCTCATAGAACAGGAGGTAGGCTTGCGCACTTAAAACTTCAGACTCTGACACTGCTTGTACATGGGTATCACTTACATAGAACCAGCTTCCCCTGGGTGCCTCCGCATTGATCACTGTTTTAAAAAAAAGTTAGCAAAATATTAATACTAATTGCACACTACTACAGTATCTATTACTGCTGCCTGCAGTTCCAAGGACATGGGTCTAAGCTGTCCTTAAGAGTTTTTACAGAACCCTCTAATTTCCTTCTACAAAGACATGCTGACAAGTTAACTGAATACTGTACATTATTTCAGTATAGTTTAATGGCAAGGTGATTAAGGAACATGAGAGAATAAATTGTACAGGAAACCAGAAGGGGAATGGGACTGATGGGCCTAGACCAGATGCACTGAATGGCCTCCCGTGTTGCAATGCAAGTTCTAAATTCCACAGTAGAACTATATATTCTGCCCCCAACAGCAACGTCATGTTAGCTGCAAGTGGTATTTATATCAGTGTCAGAGCAAGAAATTAAGCAACTGGAACTCTGCGGGTCAGGCAGCAGCTGTAGAACGAAAGACTGTCAATATTTCACTGGATTGCAAGAGTCAAGGGGAAATGGCTAGTATAAAGAGGTGAAGGGGAGGCCAAATGCAAACCAGAGGAACAGCATCTCAGCCTGCCTAGGTAGTCTTCAATTTCACAGCATGAACGTTGAATTCTCCAGTTTCAGGTAACCACCTGCCCTTTCATATAGTGAGGAACTTAATTTGTAAGCACCCAGTCTCAATTCCAAACTTGTGAAAAATGTATATTAATTGTTTCCATACATTATACATGTTAGCCATGTATCAAATTCCAAATGTTAAAATTAATGAATGCCCAAGCAATTTTTTGTTACTTTGGTAACTTAGTTTAATTAACCCAATTTTAATCAAAGCTATTACTATCATAATTGCTTTGTAGGTAACAGCACTTACTTGGCACTTTACATCTAGTCAGCACATATTCAGAAAGGTGTTTGCTGGGAGTTCGCACCTTGACATAAGCCGTATAATGCCCAGATCTCATTGTGCCACTGTGTTCCACAACTCCATATAGACTGTATAATATATCTGTACAGTCTTCAACATACTGTAATGAAATTGTTTAGTTAATTCAGGTGCTCATGTAAAATTGTTAACATCTGGATTTAAGAACAGTCAGCCTTTTTGTCAGGAATTACTAAATACAGGTCTACAGCAGACACAATCTCACTGGCTCTCCACTCAGCTCTGGAGCACCAAGACAATAGCAAAACATAGGCTGCTGTTTATCGCTTACAGCTCAGCATTCAACACCATCATCCCCTCAGTACTAACCAACAAGCTTCAAAACTTGGGCCTCTGTACCTCCCTCTGCAACTGGATCCTCAACTTCCTTATCGGGTGTTATGAAACAGATTCGAGGTCTCGGAGGACAAGGACTCTGAACAGTCTTAGAGATAAAAGATTGATTTACAAAGACAAATGCAGGGAAAAGGTAACGGGGGCAACACACACATGCACCAGTGATAGCAAGAGTGGGAAAACTGCAACAAGGGTAAAATACACACACACACACAACAAACTGGGTACAGAAAATCAAGGAAAAGCAATAGGATACCCGCCACCCCTTGACTCAGTGCAGGCACGGCTCTACGCTACCAGGAATACCACTAGAATGCTCCTAACCCTATTGAAGTTCACACTTTCCAACGATCTTTCCACGGTTGTTCCACGGTTCCTCGGCCTGGAATGAAGCAGGACTGATCCCTTGGTGCAATCAAAGAGAGCGAACTGGGCATATGTGGCTCTCTTTATAGTGCTGGAGGGCTGGGGGGTCCAGCCCAGGTAGTTCAAAAAGGCCAACGGCCCGGTGCCAGCAGGGACGAATCAATCATAAAAGGCCAATAACCTGAGGCCAAGTACAAAGGTGCTTAAAGGGGCCAGTGGTCAGGTGTGCACTGATGGGTGGGGTGGAGCCAGACCTTGAATGACAGTGGTGCGTCTTTTGACCAGCTAGTGGACAGTGTTGTCACATGACAGCCACAGCCTTTCACAACACAATGGGAGACTACAGTCAGTGCTGATCGGTAGCAACATATCCACCTCGCTGACAATCAACACAGGCACATCTCAAGGATGTGTGCTTAGCCCACTGCTCTACTCTCTACACCTATGACTGTGGCTAGGCACAGGTCAAATGCCATTTATAAATAATCGCCAATGGCACCACTGTTGTTAGCATAATCTCAGATGGTGTTGAGGAGGCGTACAGGAGATAGATTGGCTGGTTGAGTGGTGTCACAACAACAACCAAGGAATTGATTGTGGACTTCAGGAAGCGGAAGTCGGGAGAACACACACCCGTCCTCACTGAGGGGTCAGCGGTGGAAAGGGTGAGCAGCTTGACGTTCCTGGCCGTCAACATCTCAGAGGATCTATCTTGATCATTGATGTAATCACAAAGGCGGCACCCCAGCAACTACTTTATCAGGAGTTTGAGGAAATTTGGTATGTCACTAAAAACCCTTCATAAATTTCTGCAGATATACAGTGGAGAGCATTTTGCCTGGTATGGAGGCTCCAACGCACAGGATCGAAAGAGGCTGCAGAGGGTTGTAAACTCACCCAGCTCCATCACGGGCACAACCCTCCCTACCAGTACCTCAAGGCGGCGGCATCCATCATCAAGGACCCTCACCATCCAGTACATGCCCTCTTCACGTTACTACCATTGGGAAGGAGATACAGGAGCCTGAAGACCCACACTCAACGTTTTAGAACTAGCTTCTTCCCCTCTGCCGTCAGATTTCTGAATGGTCCATTCTACCTCATTATCCCTCTTTTATACTATTTATTTTTGTAACTTACAGTAATTTTTATGTCTTGCACTGTACTGCTGTCGCAAAACAACACATTTCACTGCATGTCAGTGATAATAAACCTGATTCTGATAAATACATTTACATAGTTTTAGCCATGACTTCAAAAGAATAATTTATTACTTACAAATTCTATCTATAAAGGACTGGCTGCCAATCAAGACTATGGCATCACAGAAAGCAGTTCAGAAGGGAGGAAATTTGTCATTAGAAGTTGTCAGCTGGGACACCAGAAAGCTCTCAGAACAAAAAAAAAAGCCAATAATTAATTGCAATTTTAAGTTTGGCTAAATTGAAACTTCAGCACAGCATTCTAATTCTGTCACCCTTTCAAGCAGAAAACTTTTCCTTTTAGTAGTTGAACAGAACAAGGTACACCATTTTTCTCTTCCTGCAGTATTAGTTGAAACCAGTGGTTTAAAATTAAAAATATAAGAAACAAATCGAGCATCACTGATGTAATAACTCAGAAGTACCTGCTGGTATTAATGTTACCAGCCTTGACATCAGTTACCTTCAGGAAACGGAGAGGAAAATTGGGATCAAATCTAAAAGGTTCTGATTCACAGTAGTAAAACTTACGACACCAGTGCTGTTGACTGATTGATGAAAGCCTGAACACCAGTTCAATATCTTTTTTTAAACATACCTTGCAGTTCACT
>JAUZTB010000087.1:73136337-73149970 GCA_034780895.1 Rhynchobatus australiae | reverse complement strand
CAGTATACTCCTTACCTGCAAACTGAGGCGCTCTCACAAACACACTGCCATTCCTGCTTAGTTTACCCTTCGAGTCGTTTCCCAGCCGCCCCAGGTTAAATATGGATTTCCACTTCTTTGTCTTTGCAGAAAGCTTTCTCCTAGAAATGAGGCAAAATCCAGCTTAATTGCAAACTGCCTTAAAACTCTGTGCCAAATTGCATAATTTCAACACAGCCCCAAAATCCACATCACCTGAACAAACCAAACTAGTGGAATGTGAATATTTCACTTTGGCACTGGAGGAATCTGGCAGGAGAGGGCTGGGGTGGATGGGGTTATGAATTAGAGTAGCCCCTTCTCGCAGGGACGACCCCTTGCTGTCTATAAAGACCTATCAAAATATCCTCAGTCACTCAGGCCAGGATGACTCACCGGAACATCAACATTGCCTGCCCCAGTATCACTGCTCACACGCATCAACAGCCCTGACAGGACCACTCCACAGACTATGACCCCCACCCGTCCACCTAGCAGCACTCCCCAGGCATATTATCAGCTCACCGAAGACCACTACCCAGACAAATTGACAGCCCACTTCCCCCCCCCCACCCCAAAGACCATTCCACAGACTATCAACAGCTTCCCACATCCCTCAGCACCATTTTTCACAACTATCAAAGGCACATCCCTGGACCACAGTACTCCTCAGAACTACTGACACACAGGACCACTCCCCAGGACCACTGCAAGAACCCTTTCGTAGTATATTCAGCAACCAGGACCATTCCTTAAGACAATTCCCAATACCATGATTCCTGTGAATCACCACACCGGGAATGCTTCCATTCCCCCTGCACCATAATCACCCAGGACTCAATCCCAGCACCATTCCCGGTACAATTGTTCTTGAAGACCTTTCCACAGGATTCTTTGCTAAGTCCATCATTCTCCAGAACCATTCTAAAATACTCAGCCTACCATTACTACTATCTTCATAGTATGTGATTGCCCCAAATGCAGCAATACTCTCTCCCACCTCCCTGTATTGTTTCAAATAGGAGCTCAGCTTGCTACCCATTTTTCCACATCATTTTTCTATGTCTTTTCAATTTTACCAATGATAAGAGATAATCATGACTAAATATTACTCTGTATCATCAGTCCTGGTACTAACTCCTAGGTAGCACTGACATCAATATTGTTATAAATCAGCTCATCTTCTGACTCACCAGTAGCAAGCGCATGGGAGTGTTGGTAGAACTGGAGCCCATGATTAATTATTTTTCTTTCAGTTTGCCTCAGGGGTGCTGAGGCTAATTGCGAACCTTCTCCTGGGACCTAAGCTGAAATCAGTCAATTCTGATGAGCTGGGGATTGGGACAAGTGCTGGTGGGAGGGAGAGGGTAGTGTTGTTGTTGTGGGAAGCCGGATGGGTACATGATTAACCCAGGGCCTTTTCTATGTGCATCAGTCTAAAATAGGATCGATGCACTGTGAAATTGCTGGAAGTGGATCTAACTCAATCAACTAAACCAAGCAGTCACTTTAATTGCAATTCAGTTGTTCGTGTGTCAAGTGTTATCTAATAACTGCTTCTAATTTAACTTTTTTGATGTACAAGAATATGTGGATTTTTGAAATTATTTTTCTGCTCCCAGGTGACTCTGGGAGTCGGGTTGACTGCCAGCGTAACTAGGCAACACAATTATTAACACAACACAAAATGGGCGTGCGCGGACTTGTTGGGCCAGAAGGGCCTGTTACCACGCTGCAAATAAAATTTAAAAAAATTAAATGTTGACTAGTATATTAAATCATCAAATGTTACGTTGTAGAAAGGTCTGTATGCTTTCCTCTATGAGTCACCCACAGCTTACTCCCACTTTTATACCCTGTTGAATTCCTATTTCCATCTGCCTAATTCACTTATAAAAACTTTATGGATGCGACATGAATAAGAGTCTGTGGCAGAGGTTTTATCTTTCTGACTTCCCTCCGTGTGAAGATGACATCACTTTTGCCTTCCAAACCAAGAACATCGCTGGCTTCATGAAATTTGATTCCCATTCTCACGTTGGAATCCCTTGAAAGCCTCACCTCACACTCTCGCTGCAACCTCCAACACCCCAAGGTGCTCGGCTCTTCAACCTTGACCTCTCATGCATCCTTCGCCCCCTTCATCCCATCAATAATCATTGTGTCCTTATCTGTGTTGATCCGCTCTAAGATTCCCTCACCAAAATATTTTACTTTCTCTCTCCCTTTCCTTCAGAGACAGTTTAAAACTTACCTCCTTGTGTTGATACTGATCAGCAGGAGGAATCAAGGCTAACATGTCTCCTCCTCTGGAACTGAAATGAATCAGGCAATTTCCTGCTATATATGGTTAGGTCCGGTTCTGCATTAACTAGTGTGAAATATATTATTAGTGGCAGCCGATGTAACTGAAACCTGCCTGAGAAACCTACATTTTAGTCATGAATAAAATGCAGATTGGCTGGTCAGAAGGTATCAAGCTGTGTGACTGCTGTAAGATTCCAGCTGGGATTTTGGAGTGCTCTGTGAAAGTAATAGGATTTGAAAAGTGTATTTACCTAGGATCTGGCAGATCGATGACTGTGTGATAAATAGTCCCAGCAGCAGGCCCAGTGTCCATTGGAGCACAATGTGTTTTCTCAAGGCGAGCAGGGTGGTCTGGTTTCAAGGTCCTGGCCTGAGCCTCCTCCAGGGATAAAAGCTTCATGGACGGTGATACAATAGGAAGTGACTTGCATTTAGCAACAGGATTGTGTGCTGTGGAGCAAATTATTTCAAGCAGAGTGTTGGCGTTTACCAAGAAGTTACTTTACTTATTCTCTACTCCTGCTTTTCAGCCAAATCCAGTGTAACTAAAGAGGCCTAGAAATTTACTTTGCACAGCAGTAAAACTTGTGAACCGCGCAAAGGGATTCCAACAAAAGCCTGATCTATATGTGATCCGGCTTTTACTGTATCGTTCTCATAGAAAGCCAAGTATGTTCTGAGTCTCCTCTGCACGTGTCACACTTATGCCCGGAGACCTCCAGACATGGAGAGTGACGCAAGATGTTGTGCAACACATAGTTTAACGTTACTAGACCAGAATTCGTTTGCAGATGTGTGGTCTGCATCTAGAACAGCCCACTCACGCAGAATAGGTCTTCACGAGGCAGGTAAGACATGCTTTGCTGCGTCTGAGATGATTTTCCTGACCAGGTTGATGGTCATGGAATCCAGTGTGTGGATTCTTCTCCAGCAAGTTCATACCACCTTCGGGTCATGGGTCACGGGAGTCAGCAGCTTTGATCTCCCTACGCAACCAACTGGAATATCTTGTAATGTAACAGAAATTCACTGGATTTCATAAAAACAGAAAATGCTGGAAATACTCAGCAGGTTGGGCAGCATCTGTGGAAAGAGAAGCAAAGAAAATGTTTCAGGTCCAAATCCCTTTGTCAGAACATCAGAATCTCAGACCTGAAACATTCACTCTGTTTCTCTTTCCACAGATGCTGCCAGACCTGCTGAGTATCTCCAGCATTTTCTGCCTTTATTTCACAGATTTCCAGAATCTGCAATTTTTTGATTTGCATTTCATAAGTCACTACTTGGCAGTAAGATGCACTGTGTGTCCTGAGAATGTTATAAGATCCAGAATAAATACAAGCCTGACTTGCTCTGCAAGGATTTGGGCTGAAAAGACCAGCAACAAAACGCAGAGCACATTCAAACTGCTCGGCTGGGGTTAGGGACGGAGACCTCACTATTGCTGCTTCAATCCTACCTTCAGTGTCCTGCTTGGGCTGGACTGTGTTGCTGTTGAACAGCTGATTGACATGATTCAGGATGAATTCAATAACAATGGACTGAACTCGCACCTCCAAAAATGCGGCATCATTGTTATATCCAGATCCTTCTATTTCTTTTGACCTGTGGATAAATACATGGTTGCACACATAAGGTTATAGAGTTGAATTTTATAACACATCTTGGAAGAGTAACCCAATAATAATCTGCTCTCAGTTTTCTTCATTTGAATCTGCACCTCATGGTATCCTTGCATTTCCAGAGAAGTATATTTTTTAAGATTAGTTTTACTGAGTGCTTTTCTGGGGCATGTCCTAATATACTTTGCAATTTAAATGCATTTGCAGGTTAATTGTGCCACATATTTGGGTGCTCTCACTCTTTCCCTGCCTTTGGTAACGGCATAAGTAGGTGGGTGGAACAGAAGGCTTTTTTGAGCACTGATTTTTGACACATGGTTTCAGGCAGTAATAGCTGTAATAATTTGTACTCATGGGACCAATTTTGCTCTTCAGTGCTTAGTATTTTGTCCTAAGGTGCCCTGCATTTTTCCCCTCCTTTCCTCTATAACACCTCTTTCTTATCTGGTCTTGTGCTGTTAACCAGTGCTCCAGATGTCTTCTACATGACAGGAAAGATGGCAACTGTGGCTCTCCTACTTCTCCCCAAACAAGCCCCTTACCTCTGCATAATCTCCAGTATCAAATCTTGTTCTAATGGCTGTGGTCTGCTCCTCCCATGGTCATGCAGAGAAAAGTGAGGGAAGAGGCAGCTGCAGCCCCTCCCCTTTCAGTATGATGCTTACACTGGGATATCTCACCCCACACACTTTATGGAATCCTTGGAAGTCTTGAGACACAGTTATGCCTTCCTGCCCATCCCTGATTTTCATTGCTCCGTCATTGGTGGCCATGCCGTCACATCCCAACCTCTGGAATTGCTTCCCTGAACCTCTCTGCTTTTTCATCTGTCACTTGCCTCCTTGAAGATAGCTCTGGAAACTGACACCTTGTTCAGCCTGACATCTTTTATGTAGCTCGGTGTCACATTCTATCTAGTAACACTAATGTGGCTATCAATGCAAGTTATTATTAGGAAGCAGCGGACAGGCACATAAGGTCCCCATCCTCGCATCCTCCCAAGGTCAAACCTGGGGGCCTGATAATATTGGCAAAATCACTAGATCTTTTATAGGCAGTGTCTTTGTGTGTGGGGCAGAGGGAGGGACTAGAGCTTCACACGCTAAAGTGGTAGGAAAAGTGTAAAGGACAGGGGCTCCGGTGAGATACATCTGAAGGTGCAAGAGTTTGTGCAAAGCAGAGGTGTTTAGGAAGAGCAATACAGTGTGCAAGGGCCTGGCTGAAGCCTTCTGGTATCACCACTGAAGCTTAAGGAGGGTGGAGAGGCACAGTACATCACAGTCAGTAGAGCAGAAGAGCTTTTGTGCCAGTAGACTAGTTCTCTGTTCACCACAGCTGCTGCTGCTCAGTGGTTGTGGATCAAATTCCTCAGCATGACATTTGACAGGCCACATGCAAGATTTTGCCGCTGACCTTTGCTGCCTGAGTGGGATCTTGGGACAGAGAAGATTTGAGTTGGTGTATCGACAGACCACACATTAGTTGGTCCTGTTTATAAACAATGTCATAGCACTGAGCCGACAGTTGATTCGAAAATGAGGAATCAACAAGAACTTGAATTAGTTCCTTGAACAACATTGGATTTTCAAGCCAGTGAAACAACTCTGAAGGGAATTTGGCTGCCTGGAGATGATCTCATTTTCATGTTTGCTTTGGATTAATGGATGGTAAATTTCAATGTTATACAACAATGTTCTTTGTAAGTGTGTGACGGCTTTTCCCAGTCAGAGTTTCAAACTGTTTTTATTCAATGGTGAGTGGGAGCAAACCAGTGCAAAGAATTAATGTGGGTAATTTGACTCTCAACAGTACGGAGACCAAATGCACTCTGGGTGAATGCCACATAGAACATTTCCATTCAGATCACCAGTGTGGACATGAGCTTCCAATTACTCACCATATTACTTTTCCTGCCCGACTCCCATTCTGAACTCTCTGCCCTTTGACTCTATCACAGTAAACGAGTGACAGGACATCATCTTCAGACAAAGGACTCTATCGCCCTCCAGACTCAATATCTGAATTCTACAATTTCAGATTAGCATCAGTGCTTTTGTGTTTGGAAATATTTCTAGCTGCTGCCATTTACACCTCCTCTAGGCCCATATGAAAAACAAGACAAGGCTGCAGAAAGTGAAACAGAGGTAATGTTTCAGGTCAGGCTTGAAAGCCCACATGTCCAGACTTAAGAACAGCTTCTTCCCCGTTGCTATCAGACTTCTGAACCGATCATCTCTCTCACACACCCTTCCCAGTGGTGCTGCCACGTTCTCTTAATTCCACCTCTCTCAATCATTCTGTTATTGTCACTTCAGCATTTCTTTTTGCTCTACTTCAGACTGCATCATAAGCCTTGCACCATTCTGCTGTCTTGCACTCTATTTATTGTTGTATTTATTATTACCATGTATTCTGTTTACTCTGTGATCTTCATGCGAGCAAGGAACTTCATTGCACCGTGGTGTATATGATAATAAACTAATCTGAGTTCTGACCTTTCATCAGGAATGATGCAAGTTTTAAGCTGCAGAGGAAGGTGGAGAAAACAGACAGGAATATTTTGGACAGAGGATACCAGGAGAGATTTAATGACACAAGTGGTGAATGGTGCCAGTTGAAAGTGGGTGGTAAGGGTATGTCTAGGGGAGATGTAAATGGAACATGTGATATATCAGAAGAGGGGAAATGTGAGATGCCAGGCTAAAAATGGCCTCATACCTGATATAGTTGAATTTAGCGTGAAGTCTGTAATGTGTTAAGATGGAAGATGAGATGCTGTTCCCTGAGCCTATATTAAGCTTCATTGGAGCAGTACAGGAGGTTAAAGACAGACAGGTCAGTGTGGGAATGAGATGGAGAATTTAAGTGACAGGCAACTGGAAGCTCAGAGCCAGCCTTGTGGATGTGACCTTTAAACCCATCATCCAATCCACTCGTGAGGAGTCCATATTTAGTTTGTCAAGATTCTCCGGACCCATCCTTGTTCCTTCATTTGACTCATCACTGATTTTTGTTTTGTCTTTTGCCATAATAAAGGGTGGGCATTTATTCTTTAGAGTTGAGAAGAATGAGTCCATTGAAATATCCAAAATGCTGACGGGTTCAACAGGGTCAATATGGGGAGGGTGTTTCCCCAGCTGAGGAGTCGAGAACTGGGGGGGGGGGATGGGTTCACAGACTCCAAATAAGGGGAAGGCCTTTTAGAAATAAAGTGAAAAGAAATATCTTCACTCAAAGGGTGTTAAATCTTTGGAATTGTCTATCCCAGGGAAGAGGTGTGGACATTCGGTGATTACGTTCAAAACTGAGAACAATAGATTTCTGAATATTAAAGGAATCAATGGGTGTAAGGACACCTCAAGATCACACCTGTGGTCTGAATGGAAATGTTCTACGTGGCCACTTCCTCTCCTTCCGTACTTGTTTAAAACCTGCAATGTTTATAATTTTCTCTTTTTCTGATGAGACGTCATTGACCTGAACTATTGGCCCAGAATTTGTGGTCAGCGGTGAACCACTTGCACTTGCACTTGCCGCTCACCTGCAGGGAGTTCCCACTTACCTTGTGCAGTTCCAGCCCCATGCATCGCAGGGCAGCCCTACATGGTGACAGGTACTTTGGCAATGAGACCATAAGCTATAGGTGCAGAATTAGGCCTTTGAGTGTGTTCTGCCATTCAATCACGGCTGATTCTTTTCCCTCAACCCCGTTCTCCCCAAAACCTTAACCCCTTACCAATGAAGAACCTATTGATTTCTGCCTTAAATACACCCAATGACTTGGCCTCCACAGTCCTCCGTGGCATCAAATTCCACAGATTCAGCACCCTCTGACTGAAGAAATTCCTCCTCATCTCAATTCTAAAGGGGCGGGCGTTCCTTTATTCTGAGGCTGTGCTCTCAGATCCTAAGCTCTCCTACTAATGGAAGCATCCTCTCCATGTCCACTCTATCCAGGCCTTTCAGTATTCAGCATGTTTCAATGAAATCCCCCCTCATCCTTCTGAACTCCTTCGAGTACAGGCCCTGAGCCATCAAACGTTCTTCATATATTAAGCATCACATACGATGGCATCACATGCTGGGGAAAGGGACAGGGCAGATAAAGTCCCACAATCAAAAATACTAAAAATCAAATGACAGCAGATTAAGCCACAGACTCTGGCTTAACCTACTGTCAAAAATGTTGACTTCTCTTGACACCGAGCCATGTAAGAACACATTAGGTCAAAAGAAAAAGATTGCTCAATGAGGTGGGTGTCAAGAGGTGAGAGGTGAAAATATTTAAGGAGGGAATTCAGAGTTTATGGCCTAGATAGCTGAAGGCATTGCTATCAATGGTTGGGTGAATGAAATGGGGACGTGTTTGTGGCAGAATTAGAGGAATATGCACTGTTTTTGCACTGTTATGTCTTGCACTATACTGCTGCCACAAAACAACAAATATTACGACATATGTCAGTGATAATAAACCCGATTCTGATTCCAGGAGCATTGGAGGGCTAGGGAAAATTATGGAATTGGAGGCCATGGAGGGATTTGAGATAATGATGAAAGTTTTAACTCTGGAGAGTGCTGGACTAGAAGCCTGTGGATGAAAAGTAATGGAGTGAGCTACACTTAGGCAGCAGAATTTAGGGCAAGTTCAAATCCACAGAGAGTTGAAGAAGGGAACCTGTTGAACTAATATTGCCACACTGATTTCCATTCAGCTATCAAATAAAGTTTCTCTCTCTGCGGATGCGAGCTGATCTGTTGAATACTTCTGAACATTTTCTGGTTTTATTTCAGATTCCCAGCATCTTCAGTTTGCCCTTTGATTGGCATAAAGTGGTATGTTCATCCAATGTGTTTCCTCTTCTGTACAACCACGTACAAGTTTGCAAATAGAATGAGTTAGCTTTAGTAGCCTACCTCAGTAGATTGGGAGCCCAGACAAGGGCCAGGTTCCTGGAGTGCATGTTTGTCTTGGTGCTGAAGGAAGCTATGTGTGTTAGATGTTTGCTCAGGTATTCCAAAGTTCTGCAAAAGGGAAAAGGTGGGGGAAAAGTTTATGAACAAGATTGCCAGCACTTGATGAAATTTTGATTTTTGTTTAATACTAAAAGGTTAAAAGCGGAAATGAAGCATTTGAATGCCTTACGCCACACATTCATACACTTATGCAATAAAACATCTAAAACCCATGTATTAAAAACAACTTTTTTATTCATTTGAGGGATGTGGACATTGCTGACATCAGTTGGTCTGGAGTCACACAAAGGTCAATTGGGGTGAGGACAGCTGATTTCCTTCCCTGAAGGACACTAGTGACCCAGATGTGGTTTTATGGCATTCCAATGGTTTTATACTTACCTCTGTCAAGACTAGGATGGTTTTGTAATTCCATATTTATTTAATTACTTAAATTTATATTCCCCAGTTGCCATGGTGGGATTCAAATTCATGATTTTGATCAACAATCCAGATTTCTGGCTGTCAGGCTAAACAGTTAATCACCAGTGCTACAGATGTTACTAATGTAACAGCAGAAACGATTCAGATACTTCAGCAGAACAAAACCAGATATCACCATGGTTCGACCATCCCCTATTGGTACTGAATCCTGGAGTCTGTCTAATGTATCACCGGGGAGAGGGCTTGAGAAATCCTCCCTCAACATGCTCTCTAACATATAACATAAAACATACCTGACTGACCGGATTTTCAAAGCTGTGCAACATTTGGAGGTCAAAAAGGCACTAATAAGTGGGGAGAAGCATCTTCAGAAGACACTGTCATTTCTACTTTTTCCTACTTTTATTGTTTTTTAGCCTGTGTTTCCTCTTGGGATATTTTCATCTCACAGCCATTTTGTAATTGAGAGTTTCCTTGCATGTTAGCTGCCTGAAACGTGCTTAGAAAAGCACTAGACAACACATTGGGCATGGTTCTGACTGATCACTTTGCTGTGGCAGTGATTTATTGAGCGCAATGCTTGTCGGCCGGTTTTATTACCTGTAATGTGGAGGAGGAAGCTCTTTGATGACATTTTGGATCCTCACCAGCTGCTCCTCCTCTGACTGAGCAGCAACAGCCTCCTGAAGGTGGAAACAACAGAACTTGGTGAAGTGTAACCGTTAGTCTGTCTAATTAGATTGGTGAAAGGTAACTGGTTGTTAGATGAAGAAAATTAATAAAAACGCATGATGGAGACACCAAATGAAGGGTCTCGACTCAAAATGTTGACTGTCCACTTCCCTGCACAGATGCTGTCTGACTTGCTGAGTTCCTCCAGCTTTTTGTGTGTTAATCAAAATGCATACCTGGCCTATCTCAGTACACTGGTAAACCAGTACCTTCGTGAGGTTGTTGAAACCCCTCACCCAGTGCAGACAATCAAACTTTATTCTGTTTTCATTGCTGCAAAACCGTTGATTTCATTTGGTTTCAGAGTTTCATATTACTGAAAAATAAACAATATTATAATAATAATTATGATCCAAACCTCTGGCTGCCGGGCTCAATACTTAATCGCCAATGCTATTTGACCAATGTTTAGTCATGGTCCGAGGGGATTTCAAAGTTACTCACTGACAGGAATGGAGCATAATGTTTAAGTTTAACAGTCAGTGTGCACCTATCCTGATACGTATTTACTGATGGGTGAGCTGAGGGGAATTAGTGGGGACCTGCCATTCTTCTCCACTCCCTCCACTCCCCTCAGCCACTCACCTCCCATCCAGAAGCCTGAGCCAAATGGAATTCTTAAGCCTTAAAGTTTGGCTGGGTATCAGGGCATATGGCGCTAGAGCGCACAATCGGAGCTGAGGTGTAGATCAATCAGAGGAGCCGCATTAGCTGATTGACCTCCTCTTGCTTCTAAATTTGGACTTGTGAATGCCCATGAACACATGGCCCTCTGAATATGTTTGGAAAAATGCAAGCACTACACTCATTTAAGTGTGAGCAGACTTCTATATATATGTGGATGTGCTTGCGCCTATGTGCACGTTCTTTATTTATGCAGATGAATGTATGTCTGTGAGTTCATGACTGCTTGCATGTTTTTGTGCATTCATAGGCTCAGAAAAAATCTCTGGCACAAAGCGAGGCCATTTGGCCCAATGTGTCTGGGCCAGTTGAAAAAGAGTTTTCCTGCCTAATCCCACCTTCCGGCATTTTGTCCAAAGCCCTTCAGTAATGATTCTTCAAGTACATATGCAAGTACTGCTTCAGTGTGTTCTGCCTATTACACCCTTTCAGGCAGTGAATTCTACACCACTGGCTTAAAAATATTTTCCTCATCTCCCCTCTAATTCTTCAATCAAGTACTATAATTCTGCATCTCCTGTTCTTGACTCTTCCACTTGGGGGGAAATAAGCCTTTCCTCTTTACTTGGTATTGGTATTGGTTTATTTTTGTCACTTGTACCGAGGCACAGTGAAAAAATTGTCTTGCCTACCGTTTGTACAGATCAATTCATTATACTGTGCATTGAGGTAAATATAAAAGAGTAGAACGATTATAGTAAAAGTAATGAGCAGATCTGCAGAGAGCAACTTGCAATGAGTCGCCACACTCTGGTGCCATCTTGCTCCCCTGGCGCCTCTTTACTCCATGTAGGCCCTTCATACACCTCAATAAAGTCTCCCCTCAGCCTCCTCTCTTCCCAAGAAAGCACCCCTAACTTATCCAATCTTTCCTCATACTAATGGCTTGGCGGAACTGGCAACACCTTTGTCAAGGTCCTCTGCCCCTCTCCAGTGTGGTCATATCTTTCCTGCAACACAGTGACCATATTTTCCTCTTTCTCACGTCGGTAAATGCAGGGGATCGGGAACCCCAAGTAGTTTCCCTGTCCTTCCTGGGCCCCCTGCATGCAATATCATAACCCAAACAAGTCAAGAATAAAATGAGAGAAATAAAAAAGGTAAGGCTATGTATCAAAAGCAACCAATGTGCCAACACCAGAGAAAATTCCAACCACACCACAGGGAGAATAAATCCTTTATCCTACTTGCACAGGACAGGTTCAGAGGACTATGGAGAAGCAGATTTTATTGGCAGCCCTTGTGGTGCAAGTTGAATCTCTATTAAAGTCATAAAATTCTTGCCTATGCCAATCATTGTAGGATTAAATGTAACTGTATGTGCCAACTGCCTAGCCTTGCTCATTCACATCACATTTGGACACCTCAAGAATCAGGCACCCAAAGCGGTCTATCTGTTATTGTTGACCTAATATTTACCCTTGTATACATTTTAGGAGGGTTCTGTTCTTTTCCCATCTCTAATGGGATCAAGAACAAGCTGAAAAGACTTGGATTACTCACATTTCTAAAGCGAAAGTAAAAGCCTTTGCTTTGCAGTAAGTAGCTGTCTTTGAGAAAAATGTCAGTGAGCCAGATGGCCAAGAGATGTAAATCTTTCATAGTTGCTGAGGTCTCTGGCCTCTTTGGCTTAGCAGCAAATGAATCCAAATGCCTTTAAGCTTCAGCAAAGTGGGATGAAAGTGAGATGGAATTTAATGGGATATTAATGGTTGAGCCATAAATTTCCAATTAGTCCTGTGCCGTCAGAAACTGGCCTCTCCTTCCTCAGGGCGATTTCCCCTGCACACAAGGAGTTTGGCTTCTTTGCTGCGACAGCGTGCCCACTTTACTGAGCACGGAAATGCAAAACCAAACGGAGCATCGAGCCTGAACTCAGAGTGATCCCTGCTTGGATTTTGCTGGGGAGCGAAGGAAAACAAATGCAAGTCTGCTGGGAGTGTCGCTCATGATCGCTTTTTGCTAACCTTCTCATGCAGGTGTAGGATCAGTTGTGATGTTTTGTAGCCCTTTCCACTCCCCATAGATCAAAAGCTGTGTCAGCACACGCCACCTGGGGTTACATAAGAAGAATGGCAATGTGCTGGAGAGCAGCAGTTTTCTATAGGACTGTACCTCAATACAAACTACTGCCCTCATCGGAAGAGGAGGAAGAAGGAGTAAATTTGAGAGATGGAAGCAAAGGTGTACTCACTGTGAATTTTTTGTAGAGTTCGTATGTGAGGAGAGGATTGGGTAGCTCTCGGAAGTAGAGCTTGCAGAGGGAACCCACACAGTGGATGTCCTGTAGATACACTTCCTTTGTCAGGTCAGGCTGCTGCTCTGTGCCAAACTCCTGCCTGCAATAGCAGCAAAGAGAGGTGGTGATGGTGAGACATTGAGATGGATCAGAGCTTCACAGTGGAAAAGTGGAAAATCTGTTTTTCTCACAAATGATTGACATCAGCCTTGATGGAACTGCAATTGTGGAGCTTTAATATATTTTTAAAAGACAACTATCCAGTGACTGAAGTTGTAACACTACAGTCAGAATGTTTTGTTGCAGTGAGGAACCTGCAGACAGACTGACGGTGACAGCAGTCAACTCCACATAGGGACGTGGACAGAATCTTCAGTGTCTGCTTTGGAGAGGCATATTAAACACATGTATTATACAATGTAGAACATATTCCTGCATCGGTAATAACTTAATCATTATCGATCTGGCTGGTAGGCACCCTGCACCACACACATCCCTGATGCCAGGGTTGATAAGACTAACCAATTTGCATTATCAGAGAGGCACAGTCGGAGGATTGCAGGGCTGTTCAACATTCCCTCCCATTTATGACACCAGGGCCCTATGGAATGAAGTACCATTCCATTTTGATTCC
>JAUZTB010000087.1:73060856-73071416 GCA_034780895.1 Rhynchobatus australiae | reverse complement strand
AGGAAGTTTACAGATTACAAGCAGTGAATTTGTAGAAACCCAAGCCATGGCAGAGAAGGTAATTGGCAAGTTTCAAATGTGCTTGCTGTTCAGCTGTGCTGTATATACAATATATTATCAGATATGAAATACACAAAAACTGCTCAGTGTTTCAAAAACAGGTTAAGTTGGGAAGCACTGGAGCCTGTTTCTCAGGCTTTATCCCCGAGTACTTTTCATGTGTCAGGATGGGAAGTAACTGTAAGGTTATTTCTCAATCAAAAGTGGAGAGATCTCCAATAAAGGGAGGCGATTTGGCCCTCCATGCTTGTTCTTACTTTGTCGATCACAGTTCAGGCTAGTAGCAGGGAGGTACAATCAACTTCATTAGCACCGTCCCGAATAAGATTCAAGGTCAGCTGTTGCTCCTAATCTTGACTGGTATCTTGTGACTCCTTGTGGAAATTAGAGGCAGGAGGAATCTGTCCCACTGTGGATAAACAGCCGATTTTCCGTCAAGGAGCAGGCACTGGATGAGACAACAGGGGCTGTGACGCACGTTGCCCTAGCCACTTCGTCAGATAATTTTTAATAGTGATTGAGTTAGTTATTGACCTTTTACCCGTATTCAAATCCTGTTTAGGCTAATTAGATGAATGCCTCTTTCTGTCTGTTACTTCAAAATTCCTGTGTCTAATAAGTCGGTGGTTAATCAGTCAAAGAACTGTGGACTGACTATTGTGGGAAATGGAAAACATCACCTTGATGCAATAAAGGGTCAGCTTCTAAGGTTAGAGTCAATGGACATGTTATTTATCTTGTGTTACATAGTTCTACTGGCCTGCTAGACCCTGGTGGTTTACTTCTTGTCTTAACAGGTACCTATTCTTTTTGCACAATTGTAAAGGTAAATACAGGCCTTACACACTGAAACCGTTTTCCTTCCAGCTCCAAATGTCTGGCACACTGAATGCATGGAGGAGCTTGGACATGGGCAGTGGAACCTGATTTCAGTGACTTTGGATCACACATGTGGCCAGTCAGTGCCTTAGCAGCTGTCCCTCACAATGACTTGCATGGCCCATGTTGTCAGTACTTGATCACCCACCCATCCATTTGTGACTCCACCCACTCCCCCTGCTGTGATCCTTGTCTAACCAACCCCCATCCCACTGATCTGCCACCCGACACCCAGCTGAACCCTCTCCTGACCACCAACCCCCCCCACCATTTCTTGCTTGAAGTATCCCATGGATCTATCTCCCCACTTGTCCATAAAGATCTGCCATTCAAAGTCCCTCATCCAGGTCACTCCCTCCTCTCAATCTGCTGCTCAGCTTTCACCTGCCTCAATCCTGACCCCTGACCACCCTACTCAATTCCATCCTCCATGAATCACACCTCAATCCCACCACCACCACTCCCCAGGTCCTTCTCACTCCTCAGTGCCCAAGCACCCCTTCCTCGGACACCCCAGCTCTGTGACCTGCACCAGACCTCTGTGATAACCAGGCAAGCAGAATGAAAGACCTTTGTGAGCATTGTATAGTGTATCTTGAACTGGTGCTCCAGACATTTGTTGACTGCCACGTGAAGGTCATTTAGTTTTACCAGAGCTCTTCATAGAGTCATAGACTGGTGGAGTTGTACAGCACAGAAATGGCCCTTTGTCCATCATATTCATGCCAACCTTTTTGCCCATCTATAATAATCCCATTTGCCTGAATTAGGACCATATCCTTCTATGCCTTGTCTATTTAAATGTTTGCCTGAAACTTAATAATTTTATGTGATTCCACCACCTCCTTTGGCATTGCATTCCAGATATAAGATCTCTTTATTAGTCACACGTACATCAAAACACACAGTGAAATGCATCTTTTTTGCGTAGAGTGTTCTGGGGGCAGCTCGCAAGTGTTGCCATGCTTCCAGCGCCAACATAGCATGCTCACAACTTCCTAACCCGTATGTCTTTGGAATGTGGGAGGAAACCGGAGCACCCGGTGGAAACCTACGCAGACACAGGGAGAACGTACACACTTCTTACAGACAGCAGCTGGAACTGAACCCAGGTTGCTGATGCTGTAATAGCATTATGCTCATTGCTACATTATTGTGCCTGCCCAATCACTCTCAGTATAAAATACTCAGATCTCCTGTAAAACTCCCACCTGTCACCTTAAATCTGTGCCCTCTTGATTTTTATACCACAGGAAAAAGATTTTAACTGTCTACTTTACCTATGCATCTCATAATCTTATATACATCCACTGCTTAGTCTCCTTCACTCCAGGGAAAACAAGCTCAGCCTATCTAATCTCTCCCCATAACTAAAATCTTCCAATCCTGACAAGATCCTGGTGAATTTCCTCTGCACTTTCCCCAGCCCCTTGATCCCACGCAATGTCACACGCAGCCTTACCTGTTGCATGCTGTTCAGCCACAGCTTCTGGTGGTTCTTCCACAGTGAGACAGCACGTGCTCAGGGATTGCGATGGAGAAGTCCATGAGTACGATCGAGTCAGGCTGTTCTTGACCAGTCTTCGGGACAGCTCTCGCATTTTACACACTTGTCCCTGGACAATGCAAGGGGCCAATTGGCTGGGAGTGACTTTGACTATCCAAATTCAGGGCGCAGAAGGGTACTGAGTGATCTGTCCATTCTTTCTCTATTTCACTGTGATACAACTTGTAGCCATTTTGAAGTCAAACACATAAAAGCACAGAAGGAACCATTCAATCCACTTGGTCCATGCCAGCTCTGATTAATCCTTTCCCCTCACCACCCAAATATTTTTCTGTACCCCTGAAACTTACTCTTTCTCAACTCCTCTTTGATTTTCTTTGCTATTAACATGCACTGAGGGGTAAAGTACAGTCACCCATTAACCTACTGTCACATCTTTGCATTCTGGGAGAAATCTGGAGCCCGCAAAGAAATGTCATATGGTCACAGAGGGAATATGCAAACACCACACAGACAACGTCCGAGGTCTGGATCGAACGCAGGTCCTTAGACTGTGAGGCAGCAGCACTAACTGCTGCACCACTCTGCCACCAAGGTATCGATGGTGGATTTCCTCCACTGAAGAATATGAGTGAACCAAATGGGTTTTTACAATGTGACAGTGATTTAGTGGTCAGCATTATGACTGATTTTGTGTGTTTTTAAAAAATTCTAGATTGTTAATTGAAGTTAAATTCCACAACTGCTCAGGTGGGATTTGAGCTGATGTCTTGGGATTGTTAGATTAGACCTTTGGATTACTAGCTTCATAACATAACCACTGTACCACCACCAAATCCACTACTCTTCAATCTGAATCTAAATGTGCTGTACCAGAGCTCTATTCAAAGCAGAATACTTGAGATGTGCAACTTTCATTCTTGAACACTGACATTCTTCAACAAAAAAGCAAATTGTAGAGTCTGGAAATGTGAAATGAAAACAGAAAATGCCGGTAGGATCTGTGGAGAGAGAAACAGAATTAACATTTCAGAAGGATGACCTTTTACCGTAATTTCAGAGCACCAACATCATTATCTATTGTGGAGCTGTTTGTTTCGCAATGAGATGATCTAAGTGCTAATTTACACATTTAATGGTGGTCTGCCTCCTGACACAGCTACATCCTGGATCACCTAAAAAAAGCTCCACAGATTTAATGGGAACAATGCTGGCTCAGAGTTGGCACATGCTGCTCACTGTTAAATTGGATTGCTTGTGTACCATTTTATGTTCAAGAAAGAGACTTAACACTTGACATTTCCTCCACAATCGAAATGATCTCAGCCTAGTACCTGCTTTGAATGGTCCACGTTAAAATGGAATAGCTTAGTCTGACAGATGAACTATTACTGCAAATAGCTGCTGTAGGTTGTCAGCTCTGTCAGACACAAAGCCAGAACAATAATGGATAGGTTAATTCAATTCCTCTTGGCTGGCTGAATGCCTAATTGATATCAGTAATTCAGGCCTGCTGTCAAAGGTTCGCAAAGGCGTAACAATTAATTAAAGATTAGATAATACTGCTTTTGCAGAGCACGCACTTGCACTATTAATGTAATTTTGATTTGGCTTCTCTTATTTCATGGTTTGCGTTTTGATCAAAACGAAGGCCAATATTGCTGTGGTGTTGTGTCTGAGGGCAAAACTAAAAAGAAATTTCTGGGTTACATTGGTGCTGATGTGCTGCTCTGAAAATTCGTCATGTTAGGCTAACTAATTCCCCTCACTTTTGATTATAACTTTCACAGGAGTGAGGGAGAAAATATACAAATCTGTATCCAGTTCCTGTAACATTAGACTAATCTTACATCTGAATTAGTATGCCTTAATTGCAGGGAAGTTGTGGTACTTCAATGGTCTAAATAAAGTTCAGTGAGTTGGGATGTATGTTCACAGTGATTAAATGGATGGAGATGTTATGAGACGAATAAAAACTGTGGGTGGTGGTAGTGGTGGAAATGATTTGAGTTTGAGACAGAAATGTCATCAATAATAAGTTCCAAAGGACGTGGGTCTTGGGAACACTGGGTCTGAAATTGGTTGTTAATATTTTGGTGTTCTAAGCAGAAAACAGGGTATAAGGAGCTAATTTCAGGACAGAGGTCCTGTGTTAAGACAGCTGACATTTTGGTAAGACAACATTATAGGTGTCCTTTGTGTCTGCTTGGAAGTGGCATTAGGCTCTAGTGTATCTAAATATGTTACCATGACCTTGGCCAGTAATGTATCTGCGTGAAGTACATCAGGAGTAGGAGCTAGGCTTGCACTGTCCTGGGTTACCATTTCTACCATGTGTAGCTTGGGGTCATCAAAGGGATCTCTGGAGGTGTCGACAACAGTGGAAGGTTCAGCTGGAGCAGCCACATTAAAACTGTGGCTGAAAGAACAGGTCAGCTGCTGGATATCCTGCAGCAAGTGACTCATCTCCCAACACCCCAAGGCCTTTTCACCATCTACAGTGCACCACAGTCAGGAGTGTGATACAATATTTTCTACTTGCCTGGATGAGTGCAACTCGAACAATTCTTAAGAGGCCTGACAACATCCAGGACAAAAGCAGCCCACTTGACTGGCACTCTTTCCACCACTCTAAACATCAGTTCCTTCCTCTGCCAGTGCATAGTGGCTGCAGTGTGTACCAGCCAGAAAATATACTGCAGTTACTCGTGCAGGCTTCTCCAACAACATCTTCAAAACCCATGACCTCTACCGCTAAGGGCAAAACCAGTAGGCACATGGGAACATCGACTCCTGCAGGTTCCCCTCCAAGTCACAACCATGCTGATTTGCAGATATATCACCGGTACTTCACTGGTACTGGATCTAAATCCTGGAACTCCCTACTTAACAGTACCATGGGAGCACCGTTAGCAGAAAGACTGCAGCATCTCCTTAAGGGCAATTGGGGATGCTGGCCTTGGCAGTGATGCTGACATCATAAAATTGAATAACAAAGTACGGTGACCACGTACTCGTTAAAGTTACTCAATGATTTAATGACAAATAGTTTTCTGACTTCTGATGGTTTCTTTTCTTTGCACCTCTTTAATATGCTGCTGCAGTCACTGGTTCTCTGGTATGTGGTGAATTCTGGGCTGCAGTAGCTCCATGGTTAATCACAGTCAGATCAGCAACAGGTTGATGCCTCTGCAGTACATTAGGATTGGAAGCTTCTGGAGAACAATCCCATCAGAAATGTGGATGCATTAATGGTGATTTTAAAGGAGGAGAGGGAAGAGTAAACTCTTACTTAAGGAAAACAAAATAATCAACCACTGAATGCTTGCAAAGGCTTAAATCACATCTAGTTATGGGATAGAAAATAAGGCGCAGTGTTGGCCTGGATTTTGCAGCAAAATGTTGGCAGAACCTCTGACATTTCCTTATGTAACTGTAAGCAACTTTGAGATTTCCTCATTTGTTGATACAAGCACCTTGGCCACAAGGTTGCTATTAGCTGTTGACTGCTGTTTTGCCAACTGCACTTTGACTCTGGATTTCTGTGTGGGAGTGAGAAGTTATGGAGCTCCCCCACTCCTTGCCATGAGGAATCCAGATGAGTCTCCTGAGAAGGTTGAAAGTGGTGTAGACAATGCTTTACCATTCATTTTAATAGAAGGGGTTGGCTGTGAGGAAATATTTGTTAATTAAGATTTTTTTCTTTGTATGTTTTATTGGTTTTTGATATCTTAATTTTTTCTATTTTTTAAATAGTTCTAATAATAATCAATAGTCTCTGAGTGTTTTTTCTCTATCGAAAACAATCATAAGCATTTACTCTTTGGCAATTCAGGGTAAGAAAGGTGGTGTGACTAAGCTGGCTGTCAAAAAATTGCCTCACTGTTTTTGTGGGTGAAGCTTGCCCTGCTACCAGCACTCCCACCCATTCTGGCGCAGAAGGCACTCATGCTGCCCAAGGTCATGCTGCCCAAGCGAAGAGTTGTTCATGCTGTGCCTTACCTCTCAAATTTCTGCCGCTTGGATTGTCTGAGGTAAATTTGTGCTTCGATCAGAAGCCTGTGGCAAGAGCCAGTGTCTTGCAAATTCTGGCTCAATATCCTATGTAAGTAACATTTTAAAGGGGTAGAGAATGAGATGTTAATGTGTTATTGACATACAATGTCAGGTGATTTACCCAAACAAATAAAAGTGAAGAAACTGATGAAGATTAGGACTCTGGACACAAAACCAGGTACTGGAAGGCTTCATTTACTTTGGTATCCTTCTCAATTCATATCTGCAGCTCATTAGATTGAAGAAGGATTATGTGTGTCAGGAGTCTGAAAGTTAAACTAAAACTTTGCGGCACAGCTTTGTGGGCCGAAGGGCCTGAATTGTGCCGTAGTTTTTCTATGTTTCTATGTTTCTATACCCTTTTCCAAGTTACACCATTACACATAATCCGAATTGCCCCATTGTACCCACTCAAAGTATATTGCAATGGCATGTTTGTTGATTTACTGTCAACACATCACTTAGTGTTACAACCAACTGTACTGTCTTAAGCTTAGAATTAAAGCAACATCAATGAAGAAAATCTGTTAAAAAGTCAAAATGCATTATGTCTTCTCTACCTTTATTGTATTCCAAGGGCCAGTACACTGTTAGCACAAAAGAGTTTATGGAGCAGGTTATTACCCGCTGTTAGAGTTCAAATTCTCCTCAGCCAGGAACACATGCCTGTTAAAGGAAAAATATAGAGAGCAGAATATTCAGCTTTATAAGTGAGAAAACAGATTTTACAAGAAAGGAATTTTTCTCTGTTTGATCATCTGAGTCAACACCTGGAGGAATAGAAAGCTAGAAATGTGTTTCCAACATGAGCTTTATGTTTCACTTTACGAGACATCTGCCTATGTGGCTTTAAGTGAGAATAGCAATGAGCGGAGGTGGGTTTTGTTCATGTGTCCGGCTATTTTAAACATGTTTTTTTTAGAAAAACACAAATAAAGATGAATACAGTGAGAGCATCACAGTGGAGAATGCAACAAAAAGAGGATGCAACTTAAAGTGAAGGAAAGAGTTTTCATCGTCACTTAAAATGCAGGTGTCTTGTGATAGCTGCTTAAACCCAGTTGTATGACTGAAGGATCTGATTCTTCGAGATTTCACGTAACAGTTCCTTCTGACATCAATTAAGTACAAAATTGACCAATGGCTTAATGTTATTAAAATTTAAAGACTGAAATTGCTTGTGTGACTGGCTGAAAATTGGCCTTACTCCTAAAAATAGTTTTCACTGTTACGAATTAATTCATTCCAACCAGGCTACTGAGTGCCACAGGCAAAGAATATCCACAGACCCTGTATTGACAGCCAATATATCTGTCTAACTGGGGAGCATTGTTGTTCAGTGGTGCCAGTGAGTGGCCAGAGACTCATGAGTGAAACCCACCTCTACTCATTCTCATTTAAATGCCTGACATTTTCTCTGTCTGATTGGAGGTCTGGATGTTGATGGCCCCATTGCTGACCATTGTTACCTCTGTTTAATTGGAAGGTATCTCTGTAGAGCTGGAGTTGGGATCTGGAGTCCCAGGGCTGGCTAACAGTATCTGTGTGTGGGTGTCCAGAGACCCGGTGTTGATTGATATTATCTCTGTGTAACTGGAGGCTGTGAATACCCATTGTTGGCTGACAGTATCACTGTGTGACTAGAGGATGTCATGATTTAGAGCCCCAGTGTTGACATAAGACAGTATTTCCATTTTATCAAGAGCTACATCCACCTGAGGCAGTGGTTTTCAGAGTGCTGTGTGCACAGGCCCACACACCCATCACTCTAGTGCCAGGCTCTGCTGCAAATTAGTTAATTGGACTTCCTGCAAATGCTGACATGATCCTTAGTAACTCCTGCTTAATATCTGCACTTGTCACACATACACTGCCTTGGATATATAGTTGGTGTGGGTAGCATTGACCCTGATTTTAAAACAGGGAATTCCTGCCCCGGTTGGTCCCAAGGAGTTCTCACAAGAGTAAATGTTTTAAACGAGACTAATTAACCTGGCAAGTAAGATCAGTGAGCAAATGAAGACAGAGAGAATAGAAACAGTCCAAATGGTTTTCTCAGGTCATATTGGCCAAGGAAGGGTTTTTGCACTATATAGCTTATAAGCCCTCTGTTACTCCTCACCCCAGAGCCAGGGCTCAGTTTTGTATAATAATTTGTGAAGGTGCCATGATATCTGAGAAACTTTAACAAATAATTGAAGCATCCTAAGGAAAGAAATAAAACTTAATAACATTAGTTGGTTCACTCACATCCAACCTACCTTTTCCCAGACTAGTCTCAGCCCATCCTTGCTGATTTTGAATCCCAGATAGAGAAGTTCACGTTGCATAAATGTGCTTATTCCATTTCAACAGTAAATTGTGCTTCTGTAAGCTGATGAATAACTCCCTCTGCACCTCATGTGTTTCGGTTCGGCCTATGCAGCAATGAGGGAATCATCATGATTGGATAAGAGACCTTGGGATCCCTTGAATTATTTTATCTACCACAGACTCAAAGATCTGCAAGGCTGACTTAACCCCAGTGGGTAGCTTGATGTAAAAGAAAGTCCCTTAAGCACATTAATTGTCAGGTAGTTCTGACTCACTGAGTCCACATTCAACTGTCCTGAAGCAGGGGTTACATCCAGCTTGCTAAAGTATCGAGAACCTATGAATTTTGTGAATGAGTCTTGTGAGGTGGCCAGAGGGCTCGAGCTTATCATCAGCAATTCTGTTCGGGGCTCCACATAATGCACAGTTTTATTAGCCTTGGGTTCCACCACCAATGGGGTTGCAGGCACACTGTGTTGGAGCTTTACCAGCACCCCATTTTGTTGTCCTCTGCCTGCAGATTTGGGAAACAAAGTGCCAGTCACATCTGATAATAAATGGGCTTAGCCCCCAGACAAATGTGGGTGTGGGGCTTGTACCCAACAATGTCGCAGCATAAGTCAGCGAAGAGTTGTTCATGCTGTGCCAGAAGCTTCTGCAGACTCACTGGTGGTTAGCCAACATGATGAATCAGCGGCCACTTGAAATGAGGTGTGTGTAGCCAGTTCTCCCTCCATTTTGGCTGTGTTGTGCAATTGGCCGTGATCGTTGGCAACCTCCTCTCTGTGCCTTTGTGCATGATATTGCCCCTAGGACCTGCCTGGAGTATACCTGCCGAATGGTACTGCAGCTCACTGATAGAGTGGCACTGAACAATGCCCATATCTGTCATGATCCACATGAGGATTAATGCATAATCTGCACACATGTCAATTCCTGGTATACTGGATAGCAACTTATTACAACAGTGATATGGTAATTCCCACACTGCTGTAGACCCATGTCGTCGGCAGAGACTCTAGCACAGTACAGGCCCTTTGACCCACAATGTTGTGCTAACATTTTATCCTGCTCTAAGATCTGCCTATCCCTTCCCTCCCACACAGCTCCCAATTCTCTATCATTCATGCGTCTATCTAAGAGTTTCTTAAATATCCCCAATGTATCTGCCCCCCCCCCATGACCTCTGCAGGCAGTGTGTTCCATGCGCCCACCACTCTCTGTGTAAAGATCTTATCCCTGACATCCCCCTTATACCTTCCTCCAGTCACCTTAAAATTATGTCCCCTTGTGTTAGCCATTGTTGCCCTGGGAAAAAGTCTCTGACCGTCCACTCGATCTATGTCTCTTAAGTTTCTTAAACTTACCTTCCACATTAGTGGCCATTCTACATTATCCACAGAGCATTAAGTCTTCTGTATTAAATAACTCTGCCTGTTTTCTCTCATCAGCCAGTCTGCACATAAAATGATACCACAGCACCAATCTGAAAAATATCTGGAAGTTACCTTTTTATCAGTTGGGACATTGATGACATTGTTTGTCCTGAGTAACACTTGTTTGTGTACAGGACGAATAGCTCTGTCTGTGCATTGACATATAGGCCATTGCCCACTATCAGCCCTGTTGTACTTAGAGAACCCAGTTCTCTATATTCTTTTCAAGAAGTTGCTGTGTTGTTGTTTCTTCAAGCAGCAATATTCCAAACTCAATGCCAACCCTGATGCAGGGTCTCGACCTGAAAC
>JAUZTB010000087.1:72192374-72205831 GCA_034780895.1 Rhynchobatus australiae | reverse complement strand
AATCTTCCTGTATGCTTTGCTTGGTTATATAAAAAAAATTCTCAATTGCTTGGCAGTGATTTTTTTTTTCCTTTCTTGCCAATCTGTGAAAATATTGCAATAATAGAGATACCATAACTGCTGGTTTACATCTTTAACTGAATCTAGATTTGCAAGCAAAAAAAGGCCAGAGCTCAGCGATATATGTTTGCATACTACAAGATTAAGTGACAGTGTGATAAAATGAACAGCTACTGAGCTCTCTGATCTTGCAGTGTCATTGAGTGGAGGTGCATGCAGAGATCAATCATTTCCTCCACAAGAAGACAGGAAAGAAATGCAGGGTACGTCAGTCAGCTACACTTGCTCACCTCTGTGTAAGCAGGCTTCAATTACCAACTCCACTGGCCTCCCCAGAAGAGACGCTGCTCTCCTGGCTAATAAAGCAACCACAGCTTACGCAGCCTGTCAACTTAAATCTGAGTGCCATCACTAAAAGGCATCAGGTTTTACTCCACCCAAAGACATTCTTAAAACTTCAGCGAATAGATGGATGGTTGTGAATTCAAGTCCCACTCCAGCAAACGAAGCAAACACTCGAAGCTAACATTCTACAGCAACACCAAAGGAGTGCTACAATGGCATCTTTTGGATAAAATATATCTATCCTCTTAGGTGGATGCAGAAGATCTCTTGGCATTATTTCAAAAAAAACCAGAGAAGTTCTCATCTTGACAATATTTATTTCTTGATCATAAAACAGATCACCTGATTGTTATCACTATGTTAGCCAAGATTGTGTGCTGGGCTCTGGAGTTTCCTTGACCCTACAATCTGTGACTGATGAAAGTGCTATCAATGAGTCATGGCTGAGAAAATATTGCTTTAAATAACATGCACAACAATCACTGCTTTTAACAAAGACAACTATATCATTTATGTTGTTTCATTTTTAATATTTAAAAAAGCAATGTCTACAAACAATTGCTGACTTTTGCATCTCAGTATAAACAATGTCCCTATAATTTATTTTGCAAGTATTTAAATTTCCTCCAGTTGTCTTTGTGATTTTCGTACATCATTTCAACAATTTCTTGTAACCCTTTTTTGGCAACCACCTTTATTTCTTCATAAATATATTTAGCCACTGGAAATAATGTATTCAATAAATTAAACCACATGAAAATTATATCTTTCACAACAAGCACAAAACACATCTTGTGATTTGCCTTTTATATTTTTGAATGTTTTCATAAATATTTTTATTCATAGACCCGGGTCTCAGTGAAAAGCCTATGGTTTGAGTTGATATTTCTCCCAGAGTTGTCACTGACAGCTGAAGAGAATCAACAATTACAGCTCAACCGCAACACCAGCATGTGCACTGTGGGGGAAATTTCCAACATGCATCAGTGTGCAATTACTCAGTATCTTTCTTCTGGCTAGAATGGTAATTATATTTGATTTTCCAAATGACTTCAAAAGAAATCCAGGCTTAGACCTCAGAACTATCTTCAATGTGCTTTTTGACAATATAACTATTTTCAAATGATAGCTGTGAGGGAGAGTCAGAGCGAAAGGAGGAGAGAGAGAAAATGTCAGAGACAGTGGTAGACAGACAGGAGAGGGAAAGAAACAGCAAGATGGAGAGAGAGCAAGAGAGAGGGAAGCAAAAGGTGAGAAGGAGAGAGAGAGAAAGGATGAGGGAATGAGGAAGAGAGAGGGGAAGCAAGTGAGGAGAGAGCAAGCGAGAGAAAATGGAAGGAGAGTATGAGAGGGATATGGGAGAGGGAGCAAGGGATTGTGTGTGTGTACGTGTGTGTGTGAGTGAGTTAGAGAAAGAGAGAGAGAGAGGCTGACAGACAGAGTGGGGTGGAGAGACAGAAAGCAAAAGAAAGAGACAGAGAGAAATAGGAAGGTGCTCAATTGGGAGAAAGAACTGGAGACATGGTATACCTAGGAGAGGTTAATGTTGTAAGATGAATTTACCTACAAATTATAATGAATAAATGAACAGAGACAGAGAGAGATAAATTATGCAAGACACAGGTGTAATGACTGAATCAAGGATGCAAGGACAAAGAGAATGCATATATTTGAGGCATATCCACTTTGTTTAAAGTGGATATCCCTCAGCCAATTTCACTTTAACAGTTTTACAATTGATGAACCCAACTCACTGCCATTGTTTAATCCACGACCTTGAGTAACTGTATGAATAACTTAGTTGGGAATCTTCACTCTTACATACTGAGGAAGGATAACTATTGACATTCTGGTATATATTGAGGCAGAAATTAGATAGCACTGTGAAATCAATAAGGGCCTCCCAATCTGTGATTATATTTCCTATTTGAGTCAGTGGAAGTCACTTGGGAAATTTGCAATCATTACCAGGATTAGGGTGACCAGCTCATGCTATTAATATTGCAGCTTTAATGCCAATACATGCATCTCAATATATGGAGGGTTGGAGCTAGCTAGCAATAATTAAACCCAGGACTGCAACTTTTAAACATTTGGTACTTTGTGACGACAAATGGTGTTTGAAATCATTCCATAACCAGGAGCATACTGCAGCAAGAGAAGATGGAGTGAATCCCCAGATTCTCAGGTGTTATTCTAGAAGCACTGGTGACCAATGTGAAGAGAAGCCCTCCAGCCAAAGGGATAGAGGCGAGGCATTCAGTTAAGCGTAAGTGGGAGCATGCTGCAGAGGAAGTGAATGCCATGGTTCAAGCCCTCAAGATTTGGGTTTGGTCTAGGAAGATTAATCGCTTCACATGATCCAGATCGATGAATACATCTTCAACACCCTTCCCCAATAACGCACGACTAGTTGTGCAAACAACTCACTGTAATGCCCATCACTCACCTGCCAGCAACGGCTATCATTCAGAAATCAAATGTACTTTGTACAGAGCCTGAAACCCATTCCTTCCAGCATAGTATTGTAGACTGGTGCATTTCAACACTCGCAAACCCATCCATCAATTAGCACTCTTATCGGGAAACCTGGATGGTTAATTGAGGTACCTGGAAGCAGCCATGGCTCTATTATCCAAAGCAATCTGCTTGGCTTACATTATTGGCTCCATTGTATTAGACCACCAGCTGACTGATCGGTGACAAGTATAACCTGCTATTTTCCCCATGACCTCACACCACGGAAGATGCTACAGGTGTCCTGAAACAATGTTTCTTCTGGATGGATAGATCCAGGGACTCCCCACTGTGCAGCCCTGAGTGGGTTTCCAGACTGGTTGGGACTTCTGTCATCTTGCACCAATGCAGGCTCATCAACTGAGGAAGGCAACACAAGAGGAGGGGAGAGAGGAAGAAGATGCTGTCAAAATCTACCCCGTCCAATTCATTTTACACTCCCTTCGTACCATATCATTAATGCCTCTGCTGAAGGAACACTGGTCTGTACCCTATAACCCACTTTCCCTCTTTTCCTCCCATTTACCAAAACAGCCAACTCTCGAATCATCAAATGACCACCCTTTTGTATCTGCTTAGAGTACCAGTTTCTCTGTGTCTTTTGGCGTACCAATGATTCTCCATGGCTGTAGCATGGCAAATGGAAGGCCAGTCCTTGTGTTGGTGGAGCAGAGCAAACTTGAGCAATATTGGCTAGGAAGACTCATCTTTGGCAAATAGTCTGACAGACAACAACAAGGGCATTGGCAAGGTGTCAAAGAGAAGGTCATGGTTCTGTTGCCTCAGGATGGCAGCTTTCAAGGTCCATACAGCCAACGGCACTTGTTGAAGACAGAATACTTGACAGCAGCAACATTCTTTTAGCTCCTGGGAACACTGGTAACCAGAAGGTTGGCTGGAAGCTGAGTTACCAATACAGCACTCGCTCTGCTTGTGCAGCTGCAGAAGTTGAGACGTCAGCCATCAGAAATCATACAACAGATGGATCCACAAGTCCTAATTAATGGAGCTGACCAGCACTGATCCTGGCAATGGAAGTTGGTGGTACCTTGACACTGGTAAGCATCAAAACATTAAACATTCACTGTGCATGTCCTTCATCCTCATCCGAGTCCAATGCAACAGAAACCATTTGCAACTTGAAACCTGCACTGCCATTTCCCTTCTGGCCTGGCTACAGTACATGTCATATGGATAGAGACTCACCACCAGTGACTCCAGCATCTAAGCTAACCCACATGTCGGAAGCAGCGTCGATATCTGAGTTTGTGGCTGCTAAAGTTAAAATGAATAATGGTGTACTTCTGCCTTCTTATTCTTCCATTACTACCTGACCAGTTTGCAGTTCCTGACCATCTGAATGGAGAAAGGCACAAGGTTAGGGTTGTGAAGGGAGGGAGGAAAGGGAAACATGTCATCATCATCTGCAGCTTGTAAACGAGATATTACATGAGTGGGATGCAAAGAGGAGCATTAGGCATGAAAATACCATCCGCTTCCATGTGTTCACAGTTGCCAGAGGCCAGTCTCAGTGAAGGCCACTCTCTCCTCCATGAGACTAAGGATTGCAGCCGTACCAGCTCCCTGAGATCAGCTGTTTCTCCCACTGACTATGTGTCACCTAATACTTCAAGAGGGAGTGAAGTGTGTCAGTAAGTATTGTGCCATGTGCTTGGATGATATGGCTTTCACAGCTAAAGCACTGGCAGCGTATGCAAGCTGTGAGTGTAAGGATTGCCCCAGTGGCATGTGTGTGAGGGTGTGCAGAGTGACACGGTAGTACAGCTGTTGCTACTCCTTCCTCAGAGCTCCAGTATCCCGGGTTCAATCCTGCACCTCAGGTGCTGTCTTTGCGGAGTTTTCACATTCTCCCTGTAACCGCCTGGGTTTCCTCCAGGTGCTCTGATTTCCCTCTATATCCCAAACATGTGCTGGCAGGTTAATTAGCCATTGTAAATTACCGCGTTAGTGTAGGTTAATGGGACAAAGAGGCAGAGGGTTGGGGATGGGGGAGTGGATGGGAATGGATGACAGACAATAAGTTGCGGGGTATAGACAAATGAGAGGGGGAAATGAGACTTAATGGGATTACTCCCTTGGGAGTTGGCATGGCCTAATGGGCTGGACACTCCCCTTCTGCATCTTTTTAAGAAAGTGAAGCAAGCCAAGGAATGCAAGGTACGAGAGCTGATTGAGAGAGATTCTTGGTATGTGACTGATGAGGGTGTGGTGAGTTGAGCATATGGTGCAGTCGGTGAATGTGGCACTTGAAAATGCATACACTGTTCTTGAATACAAATCAATGAGTGTCTTGCTGAACTGCATCAAAATCCTTGGGGACTAACTCCTGGCACTGACTATCACAGCTATTTTCTCTCTCTCTCTTTGCAGAGCTTGTCTGGAGAGTCACCCAGTCTCTGATATATAATCACACTTTTCCTGCTGTCCATTTCCTCCACCAAGATCATACGTGTAAAATCAGAAAATCTTGGTGCAGTCTCTTTCCCATTTAGTGTCATTCTCCAGAACAAACTGTGTTCTAGAATATGTACTCGCACCTGCTGCAGGCAAAAACCCTAAACCCAACCCCCTCCACTTTAATAGATACAGTCGAGTTTAAGTAATGGTAGCTAACTTTACTTATGGCTGCCCACTCACATTTTTTTGCCTGTTGCCTGCAGTGTAATCAGGTGTGGATTAATCCAACAGAGTGATCGCCACAATCATTTCCAGGTCTAACAAAATTAGCTCCCACTGTCTTTTACTTACCTTTGTATTCTCTTGCATAATTTAAATTTTCCTATATGCTCTAGGGTCATTAAGATAATAGAATCTTTGGCTATTACAAATTGCTCCTAATGTCAAACAGTGTCATCCTGGAGGAGCAATGAGTCACTCTTGTTGAGCTGGTGATATCATTCAGTTTTAAAAAAATAATTGCACAATACAATCTGGGATTTAACCTTCACAAATAGGAACAAGGAGTGCGTAAATAATATTCACAGATCAGTCACGATGCTGTAGCCCACACTGTACTATAAATACCTGTCAGTAGGATGAAATTTAAATATTCGTGTATGTCGGTTTTCACAATTCGTTCAGCTATAAGCATTATGGTTGTGTAGATCTTCCTGATCATGGCTTTGGTTGCAAGATGTTAACTATTACTAATATCAGTAAGAAACACGTATATATAGATTGTAAACAGAAGCTGTTTGATATCAGTTTCTTTTACAAGACCCTAAGGAATGAAATAAAATTAAAAACAAATCAAATGTACGTTGGCACCAAAGAGAAAGAAAAAGCAAGGTCACACCTCTGTGTTAATTGTAGAAAAACTGTCCTGTTAAGGAGAATAATCTCTGAAGATTAGTATGAAATGAATTAATGCACTGCTTAGGCTCCCACCTAATAGTAAATGTAAAATCTACTGTTAATTCTTCATATCTAGATACAGAAAAAGTAGCTGACTTTTTTCTTACATAATGTTCCTATATATAACAATTTACATACTCAACCTATAATTAATCTGCACTAATGAAGTTATTTTCCATTTGCCTTCACTTCAAAAGTCTTCCACCTATTTTCTTGTATTTTTAGCATAGCAATTCTCAAACAGATTGAAATACATTATCATTTTGGTTTGCCAATGATATTTCCGTTCGAAGTTCAACACAAATGCAGCTTGAAAATGTTGGAAGCTTCTGTGAGGCGTTGAGATAAAAATTAAACACGGAAGTATGATTGCAATAGAAGACCACAGGCCATTCATAAAGCAGGTTTGTCCAAAATCTATTATTAGATGATATTTGCTTCCTATGCCTGGCAGCTGAACAGCCCACACTGAAACTACTTAGCAGAGGTGGGCAGCAGGGTCTTCTAGAACTGAAGCACCCCAAGTTTCTCCTCCAACTGTAACTCTGATCTCTGCCATATAAAATCAACAGACTTTCACCACGTTGTTACCATTGGGATAGTGGATTAGCTCTGTGGGAAAGCACCAGGACAGACAGAAGGAAGGCACAAACAGGATTACACAGACATAATTTGTAGGTATCTCAATGCAATTTTCATGCTTCAAATTGTAAATTTTATTTGTGAACTTTGGATAAGCAGGCAGTCCAATGGTTGTAACAGAGGGTGGAACTACTGATGAATGGGGAATTGAAGTAGGGGTTATTGGCTTTGCAGAAACATGATTTTTTAATGGTCTACCTCACCAGGAAGGGTGTGGCTACTTTACCATCTCCCTTTCTCCTCCTTCTCCACAGCTGTTTGTGATATATCTGGATGCAAAGGGCTGAGCCCCAATCTTTAAGGGCCACTCTGCCATATACTGCATGGCTCTCCCAGAGCAGTCCAAGCAGCAGAATCATTGTTTCCATACACAGATAGTCAGCAGCATCAAATTTCAAATGGTACCAAGGCTTTCAATGAATACGTGTTGGCCAGGTTTGTGCATGTGCAGCCTCTATCATCCAGAAGCCAACCATTCACTCATCACGTTGGCTCGAATGCAGAGTGAGCTTTGAAATGCTGCAGATTAAATGCACCACGACAGCTACCAGGATTACTGAATTCCATGATGTGGTCTATATGATCACACACTAGCTGAACAGTGAGGGAGAGCAGCCTTCTCCTTTTGCACTGCAGCTCAGAATTCAACTACCATGCTCTGCATAGGGACACTTCTACACCATGGTGAACCCTGCATTCTTCACAAAGCTCACTCCACCTCACACCCCTCTGGTAGAAGGGAATTAAATATTGTCATCTCCCTTTGAAGAGGTGTGTGACCTCCCTTCTACAATAGTAGATGACAAACTGAAAGATGCTATACTACTCTCCAGCCTGAGTCTGGAAAGGTCACAAAAGAACCGCTGCCTCAGAGTGCCAGAGAGCCGGGTTCAATCCTGAATTTGGGTGCTGCCTTTGTGTGGAGTTTGCACGTTTTCCATGAATGTGTGGGTTTCTGCCAAGTGCTCCAATTTTCTTCCACATCCCACGAACGTGCAGGTTGTTGGGTTAATCAGCCACTAAAACTTGCCCCGAACGTGTAGGTGAGTGGTAGAATCTGGTGGTGGGGCTGGGGTTGGGGGTAGGTTGATGGGAACATGGGGAGAACAAAATGGAATTAAGGTAAGATTAGTGTAAATAGATGATCGATAGATGGTTGGTGGGCTGAAGGGCCTGTTTCATTGCGGTGTCTCTCCACGACTTCTAAACTCTGTAATGATATGTTCATGGCTAATATCACTGATAAAGTAGCCCTTGCTCTTCTCTGAGCTTTTAGTTGGCAGCATATTTTATTGAGCATATTTAATAGGCAGGTAGCATATTTTATTGAGGTTGGCCTTACTAAAGCGCAGATGTCTTGTGAGGTTCAGATTGGAGAATTGCATCCTTAGCACAGTCAGCAGACAAGACCGCCTTCTGAATGGACTCCTCATCCTTCTCTTCTTCCATCCTATTCTTCTAGCAGGTCTTCTGGCCTTGCAAGTCCTGTCATCATTCACTCCATTATTGTCTGCTTCATGGTAAATACCCAACTGGTTTGAACAGACGGATGTAAATCGACATATCCTTCAGACACTAGTTCAGCACATGCTTTAATAATGTTAAAGAATAGTAGAAAATATCTAATATTTGAAGACCAGAACCACTAGAAATCAATAGCAACTAAAGGGCAAATATTAGATGGTCACATGAAATATCAGTGAAAGGATTTCTTTGCTGCTGCTGAATGTGTATTCTGTTCTTTGAGGTTAAAAGACAGTGTGGGCTGGTGTGTAGGGCTCCCTAATGGGAGCAGTGATATTAAATCAGTGTTGCCAATTGACTGATAGCACATTTTGTCTATTCTGCACATCTCCAGTAGGTGTTGGCTGCGTGTGTGCTGGTGCTTTGGCCAATATCCTGTCTGATGCAAACTGTGACACAAGTGTAAATGGGTGAATCAAAGTTTATTTTGAAACAAATTTGGCACCTGTAGTGTCTGAACAATCCACACTTCACAGCCAGATGTTACAGTCCCAATCACTAGACTGTACAGAATACCTTCAAAGTGGAAAAAGCAACAATAAAGAAATCACCTCAGCCTAATATTGAAAATGTAATGGAATTTTCACCATCAAATGACTGTAACTCTTAGGAAGCTCAGCACTATCCAGAAAAACAGCTTGCTTGATCTGTGCCCATCCACCACCTTAATTATTCTCTTCCTCACTCATTGCTTCAACCTGGCTATAGTGCAAGATGCACTACATCACGTTGCCAAAGTTTCTCTAAAAACAGTTCCTAAAGCCAAAAACTCCAGCACCAAGACGTATAGGAATAACAGATGGCTGGGAACATCATCACCTCCAAGTTCCCCACCAAGTCGTGCACTATCCTGACTTGGAAAGAAATTGTTATTCCTTCACTGTCATTGGGAATTAATCATAATCCCAGAACTCCCTGATGAACAACACTGAGGGAGTACCTTCAAACAGGACTGCAGTAGTTCAAGATTGCTCCTGGCCAACTTCTCAAGGTCAATGAATGCTGGGGGTCCTGCCAGCATGAAAACACAGGAAGTAAAGAAATAGAAAAAAGTGCCCATATGACCCTAGAACCTGCTCTGCCATTCAGTAAGATCCCCGTAAATTAGTCAAAAATATTTCTATCTCAGCCTGAGCGCGCTTCATAACTCAGGCACCACAACTCCAAACATATACAACACTAAGAGAAAAAAATCTTCCTTATCTCAATCTTAAATGATCAAACCTTTATCCTGAGATTACCATCCATGATTTAAGGATCATCTACCCACACCTCCAGCAGGAGAAAAATGTTTTCAGCATCTACCTTTTCTAGCCCTTCTTAAATCTTCTGTGCCACCACTTGTTCTTCTAAACTCCAGAGTATAGGCCCACCAATATAATCATTCCTCAGAAGACAACCTCTTACTCCAGGAATCAACCCAGTGAACAAATACTTGCCTGAGGCAGAGCAGAGAATTGGGTTGATTTCCTGGAGTAACAGGTTGTCTTATGAGTATATCCTTCTTAAAATAAGGAAATAAACACTGTGTACAGCTCCCTAGATCTGGCATCACCAAAACCCTGTACTAGGCGCAGAACTACCCGTGAGTTGTACTCAAACCTCTTGTAGCGAAGATTAACATTCTATTTGCTTTCCTAATTACTTGCTGCATGTTAACATTGTGTCTCATGTACAAAGACAGCCATATCCTTCTGAATACCCAGATTCACTTATCCCACTTTATTTAAATGATTTTCTATTTACCCTTTCAAAGTGCTATCTGTCAGAATCCCCAACATAATATTCCATTTGCTATCCTCTTGCCATTCATTGACTGTCAATATTTATTTGTATCCTTCTCACATATTCATTTCTTACCTGGTTTTGTACCATCAGCAAAGTTGGATACAACACAGTCAGTCCCTTCATCATCAGTAATGCAGCATGCACATAGTTGAGGCCCCAGCTATGATCTCTGAGGCACTCTTCCCTCCTGCCCCACTTACACCCAGTAGTTCCAATTGACCCATTTACCTTTAGTCTTTGCTAATATAGTACCCTCAATACCATGAACAGTTTCCTTGGCAACTTATCAGGTGCTTTTTGGAAATTCATATATGCTACAGCCACTGGTTCCCCTTTATCCATCTCCTTAGCAACAGCAATGGCCACATCCCATGAATAACTATGAAGAGTTTGACTGAAGGGATGAAATAATAAAGGTAATTGTTTTTGCTAAACAAATGGTGTTGAGCAAATCAGTTTCTTTGAAGTCACCCTTAGTTTAAAGCTAATTCTTTATTTTGAATTACCCCAAAAATGTTTTGTTGGATGCAGAAAAAATATTATTTTTTCTCTATAGTTACAGCTGGAATATTGCACATATCAACTGATTTTCAATATGCAGCAAAAATTTTCATTTCTTAAAAGAACCTCAGCCCTGGGGCTTGGCCTTACAACTGTCTTATTGCTGGATAAACAAAATACTTCCCATTTCTGCCTGGACATCATATTGAAAGTATTCCTATAAATTTGTATTAATCAATTCCTCCTAAAACCCCAATCACCCTCAGAAAATACAGCTTTAATCTATTTTAACTTGCCAACTCAGTGAGTCATCATTATTGAAAATATATACACCAGCCTCTGCCAAAAAAGCTGCTGGTGTCTTTTGCTTAAGCTTCCATCAATCCAATTTTGCAGCAGGCACAGAGATCTAATAACACAAAGGCCTTACTTCTGCTACTGGAAACATAGGCTAAGATCAGAAGCTAACAATCATAAGTCTATTCTTAAATCTGATGGGATGTTGAACTTGTTTTCCAACATGCTCCTAAGAGAAAATAACTTTAAATTCAAAGCAAAGAAAGAAATTTAAAAGGATGTACACTGATTTTTCTAATACAATGTTTACAGTTTCAAAAAGCTGAAGTATTAATAAACTTTTTAAGAATGCATTTAATCATTACAAAAAAATGTCTCTTCAATTTAAAAAGCCAGCTATTGTACATGTGAACTGATGGTACTTTACCTTTGTACTTGATTGCAAATTTCTGACTACAATGCAAGCATGTGTGAACTCAAAAGTCTCAAACTTCCACTTGACTGATAGCCACTGACAAGACCATTACACTCTGAGAATGGATTCTCATTGAGTCAAGCAGTGGAACATGAACTACTACACAAGTTACATTGAAAGGTCTACCCAATAGCCTGTGTTGAGTTAGACCTGGCACAAGAACACCAACCCATCCACTTGAATAGACAGGAGTGACCGAGAAAGATCACGGTAAATTCAAGGGTACATAACTTGCTAATTTTCATTTGAGCATTTTCAGTGGGGGTGGGGAGAGGTTAATTAATTTATTTTTTAAAGAATTCATATAAAAATGTATATTTATTCTTCATCAGCTTCTGAATATTTTCAAATGTCAGAGAAAGTGACAAATATTCAGTGTCCTAGACAGCTTTGAGAGCTGGTAAACCTGGGGTTGCCCACCCACACGCCTGTGCACCATGTAGGGTATATGATAATAAAAGCAACACCCATCAGGTTGCAGCTCGACACTGGCTGCACTGGGGAGCCATTTCAAGGTAACAGTGGGTTTAACAAGCAAGAGGTCAGCAAATGCAGGCATTCTGTCGTTCCATGAATGCTTCAGCCAATATTTCTTTTTCTTCCTTCCTGCAAGCCAGTTATCAGTATTACACAGCTTATATTTCACTCCATAAATCACCAACCATGTGTTATGATATTTTCTGGATCTAGATTTCACTTTGAACTTCAGAAATTAGCTGAGTCCTAACTTCAAAGAACAAAGCACACAGCCTTCCCAGTGGTTGGTCCCTTTAAACTTCTCCTCTCAAATTTCTACTGCAATATCGTCAAGTCCAAAGTGCAAGATAAAGAAAATGATTATCAGCTTTTAAACACCATCCAACTTAACACCACTATCCTTTTCACTGGTTTATGAATAGGAAGGGAATAACAAGTATCCAAGAGAGTGCTCATGGAATTTGTAGATTTATATACCCCAAAGGTCGCATTTATCTTGAATGTAGCTGATATGAATGAACCATGAAGATCTTGGCTCTGCTGAAATAATTGTTCTCAACTGAGCTGTTGCAGGCAGCTTCAATTAGCCTTGGTAATGTTTATCTTAAACCTGTTGTACTTGGTGTCAATACTTTTCTGAACACGAGGCTCTGCAGACTCAGATGCAACAGCCTACCTGCACGTACTTTTATGGCTAATACACACATAAAGCCCACTTTAGTGAGGTGCAGGAGGATGAAAATTCACCTTTCAATCAGAGCCCAATCAAGAGAAGGAAAATGTAAATGAATGAATTACAGACATTAGCAGTGCAATTGGATTTAATTTACAGGTTGAATGACTGCACAAGAACTATAAGCTATTCCTCATTTGAGAAGGTTTTTAGATAATGCGGAGACTAATGAAAAAAGTGAAAGTTTGGGGACAAGTTTCCTACGGGCAGGTTATAGGTTCTGCCATCAATAGTAAAGCAAAGTGGCAGAAGCAGCACAACAAGAAGTGGGAGGAACTCACTGCTGGAGGCACTTACACAGATAAAGCCAGAGAGAGGTATTAAAAATCAAAAAGACTGCAGATGCTGGAAATACTCAGCAGGTCAAGCTACATTTCACACCGAAATGTTAACTCTCTTTCTCATTGCACAGATACAGTCTGACCTGCTGAGTATTTCCAGGACTTTCTGTTTTTATAATAGGAAGGTTTTAAGTTGATTTTAAATTGAATGCATTTGAGTGCAGGGTGTACATCTGCAGGAGCAGTAGATAGACATGCCAGATGTGGTGCTGGGCAGAATATAGGCAGCTGGGTTTTGGAAAAAATAAGACCTGCTATTCAATGCAAAATAGCATTCAAGAAGAACATGGAAGAAGTCATTTAAAAATAAGCAGATTTTGCTTAAATGAGTAGAGAAGTTAAGGTAGGTGCAAAAGCCAGTGGAAATAAGATGGATCGGATG
>JAUZTB010000087.1:71881641-71898055 GCA_034780895.1 Rhynchobatus australiae | reverse complement strand
GTGGTTTAACCAGGGTTTTATAGAGCTGCAACATTACCTCATGGCTCTTGAACTCAGTCCTCCAACTAATGAAGGCCAACACGCCATACACCTTCTTAACCACCCTATCAACTTGTGCAGCAACTGAGGGATCTATGAACTTGGACTTCACTGTTCCTCCACACTGCTAAGAATCCTGCCATTAGCCTTGTACTCTGCATTCAAGTTCGATCTTCCAAAGTGTATCACTTCACACTTTTCCAGATTGAACTCCATCTGCCACTTCCCTTCCCAACTCTGCATTCTGTCTATATCCACTGTACCCTATGACAACCTCCTGCACTATCCACAACACCACCAACCTTCGAGTCATCTGTAAACTCACTAACCCATCCTTCCACTTCCTCATCCAAGTCATTTATAAAACTCACAAAGAGAACACGACTAGTTACCGACCTCCAGGCCGAATATACTCCATCTACTGCCACCCTCTGCCTTCAGTGGGCAAGCCAATTCCAAATCCACGCAGCCAGGTTTCCATGGATCCCATGCCTTATGACTTTCTGGATGACCCTACCATGGGGAACCTTGTCAAACGCCTTACTAAAATCCAAATACACCACATCCACTGCTCTACCTTCATCAACTTGTTTTGTCACCTCCTCAAAAAAACTCATTTAGGCTAGTGAGGCATGACCTGCCCTTCACAAAGCCCTGCTGACTATGCCAAAGGAGCCTATAATTGTTAATGCCCCAGCAATCTCTTCTCTCGCCTCCCATAGCAACCTGGGGTATATCCTGTCTGGCCCTGGGGACTTATCTATCCTATTTTTCAGAAGCTCCAACACTGTCTTGTTCTTAATCTTGACATGCTCCAGCATATTAGCCTTTTCTACACTGACCTCACATTCATCAAAGTCCCTCTCCCTGGTGAACACAGAAGGAATGTATTCAGTAAGGACCTCCCCAACCTCCTCCATTTCCAGGCATGTATTTCCCCTTTTATCCCTGAGCAGTCCTGCCCTCACTCTAGTCATCCTTCTGTTCTTCAAGTATGTGTAGAACGCCTCGTGGTTTTCCTTAATTCCACTTGTCAAGGCCTTCTCATGTCCCCTTCTGGCTCTCCTAAGTCCCTTCTTAAGCTCCTTCCCGGCTACCTTATAACTCTCAGGAGCCCTGTTTGATTTTTGCTCACCCACCGAGAGGTCTGTCACCTGACCAGGTTCATTGCCTAGCACAAGATCCAGTGGGGCCACTACTCTAGTCGGCCTGTCCACGTACTGTGTCAGGAGAAGAGCATTCCACATACTGTGTACGATGGAGATCATTCTGACTGGTTGCATCACTGTTAGAATGGAGGCTTCAATGAGCAAGATCGAAAGAAGCTGCAGAGGGTTGTAGACTTAGCCAACTCCATCACAGGCATAACATCGAGGACATTTTCAACAGCCAGTGCCTCAAGAAGTCATCATCCGTTATTAAGGACACTCACCATCCAGGACATGCCCTCTTCGCATTACTACCATTGGGAAGGAGGTACAGAAGCCTGAAGACCCACACTGAACATTTTAGCAACAGCTTCTTCCCCTCTGTCGTCAGATTTATGAATGGTCCACAAATCCATGAACACCTCATTATTCCTCTTTTGCACTTTTTATTTATTTTTGTAACTTAGAGTAATTTTTATGTCTACCATTGCAAGACAACAAATTTCCCGACATATATTAGTGATAATAAACCTGTTTCTGATTCTAAACTATCCTTACCATTATACTAGTTTCTACCTCTTTCGTGACAATTCTGTTTGATTTCATTTCATAAACTGCTTTTACTCATGGCCAAACCTAATTCATTAAACTGTGTCACGCCCAAATAATAGATTCCTAGAGTGACACAGCACGGAATCAGGCCCTTCAGTCCACTGACTCCATGCTGACTGTTGACAACCCATTTAAACTCATCCTTTTTTTCTTATTGTCCCGCATTCCTATCAACTCACCACAGATTTTACCAATCATCTACAGACCATGGGCAATTCAGTGGCCAATGAACCTTTTGGGATGTGGGAGGAAAACCCAAGTCATCATTGGGTGAATGATGAACGCTGTGAGGCAGCAACCCGGGTTCTATCCTGACAATCAATAAATTCTGGATGAAACAATTAAAGTACATCTTGAATGGTGGGATTTTATTTTTGAAAAAATTGCGAAGTGCAGATATTTATATTTAGATTGAGAGATATGTGTTCAGAGACAAAATAAAAAGTAAATGACTTCTTGGTTTATGTATAGATGCATTGAGCATGAGTTGGAACCAATTTCCAGGTTGATACTGAATGTAAGGACTTCCTGTTGTTTGAAGGATGCTGCGAAGACATCAAAGGTTTGTTGAGATAGCAGGAATATGATATTGAGGTGAAAGATCAGCCATGATCATATTTAATAGCCATGCAGGCTTGAAGGGTCAAATGGATGACAACTGCTCTCATTTTGTTTTAATGAACTATTTAAAAGTTATAACAAAATTGCAATAATACCAGGATTGTGAAAATTATGCCTGAAGTATGATAGATAAACCAGAAGATGCTGTAATTACTCAGCAGATCAGACAGTATCTGTAGGCAGAGAAACATAATGTCCAGCATTTTCTGTTTCTATTTCAGATTTCCAACATCTGCATTTTCATTGATTTTCATTCACTGAGAATCCTTCACTCAAATTGAGGTGTAAAAAGAGGTCCAAATGGTTTTGTAAACTCTTAAGATGTTAAGTGAAGGAAACATCATATACAATTTATAATTGATAACAAATGGCTGAGCAGAAGACAAAGATTGGTAAGCATTCCTCAAGCTCAATTGGTAATTGGTTTATAACCTGTCACATCTACTGAGGTACAGTGAAAAACTTAAGTTTTGCATGCCAACCATACCGATCATTTCATAACATCTGTGCCTCTTCTTAGTACAAAGGAAAAACAATGACAGAATGAAGAATATAGTGTTACAGTTAAAGAGGAAGTGTAGTGCAGGCAGGCAGGTAATGAGGTGCAAGGGCCATGAGGAGGTAAATTGTGAGGTCAAGTGCAGTTTAGACCTTGACCTCTTGACCAAAGAAGGCTCTGAGCTAATTTAATCCTTCCTGTGAGAAGTTTTGCGAGTAAAAGAAAAAAAAATATTGCAATTTTCGTGGGAGCAGCAGTAAAGGGAACTGTTTCTTACAGGGAGAAAATTCAGTCACTGAACCTCTCACCCAGCAGCTGCGCCGATCAACCAGAGCAGCGAACGAAGGAGCTTCACCCGCGGGGGGGGGGGCGCTCGCAGTGCTCGCTGGGATCTGTAGTTCGATCCGTCTCGTCCAATCAACTTCCAGCATACGGCGACAACCGACTACAACTCCCAGAACAGAGGGGGCGGTCGCCTCCTTGTTGCTTTTGATTAATATTCCTTAAAATTGCAAAAAAAAACAAACCCTCAAACAACCAGTCACACATCGCCTCAGAAGGGAGGAGGGTGAGGCGACGCAGCCCAGACTGGTGCCTAATTCGTGCGGCAGCCAGGGGTGGGGCGGAATGAGTCGCTCTCGGTTTGAGGACCGGGGCGGGTTAGCCAGGCCGTTGCCTGTCAGGCCGTCCGTGTTGTGACATAGCTGTCCGGTGAGGTGCCGGGCCGGCGCGGCGGTGACGACAGTGTTAACGGCTCCTCCTCGAGCTCCATCATGACCAAATGAACACACGGGGAATGAAATTTAAATTTCGCAAAGGAGAACGAGTTCTCTGCTTCGAGCCAGACCCGACAAAAGCCAAGGTCTTATATGATGCCAAGGTAGGGGCCCCGCCTCGGAGCGGAGCAGCCCCGGGCTCGCAGCCGAGCCCAGCGACGGTGGGAGGCCCGGCCCCGCCTTGGCTGTGGACGGTGGGGGAGAGGGAGAGCTGTGGAGGGGCTCCCGTGGGGCTGGGGGGTGCCTGTGGTGAGGTTGAGAGTGTTTGGGTGGCGACGTGGGCTTGAGGAGGAGGGGGTGCGCGCTCCCGCGGCCAGGAGCTGGTGGGCGGGAGATGCGCGCTCTCTTGGGTGGGGTTGATGGGGTGCGGGGGTGGGGTGGAAATGCACGTTGTGTGGCCCACGGTTGGATTTTGGGGGTTGGCTCTAAAGATCTGTGGGTTTTCTTGGTGAGGGGGTTCACCTTAATGTTGTTGGGGTTCAGGATCTGCCTGAGAGATGTTTTGGATTTGGGACCTTGAGCAGGGGAGTGGATCAGCAAAGGAGGGGACTGAGTAAAAGATAACGTTTCATCAAGCTTATTGTATGTTTTCTTTTGTTCCTTCTCTTATGCCTTGTGTCCAATGTGACAGGGAGTAATACACCATTATCGTGACTTCCAAGCCAGATTGTACAAATAGAAATATTTCTAACTGGGTCAAGTATAAGACGTAGGTTGACAGGAAAGAAGATTGAGGTTCCCTACTAAATTTGACTTACACGCTAATGCTGACAAGGATAAATTTTAACGTATTTGTGGCCAAAATACCTTTAGGGCACTGTCTTGCCCATTGGGATTCATTGCTAATAAGTGCATGTCATGTTCCACATTTGGATTGACAGTGATTAGCTATACACTGCTACTTCTCTGGACTTTGATTTGTTCCAGCATCCAATATGGATGGGAAGAAATTTCCTCCAACTAAACCTGATCATGTTGTTTTTGGTCCCAGTAACACACTCCATCTTTGGCAACTATCTCAATCAAAGACTGATCATTTGCAATCTTGGTGTTATTTTACCTATGATGACCTTCTGATGACACTCTACTGTATTTGATTGCATCCACCTCTAGGTTTATCTCCTGATTTGGCTTTCTGATGCTCTTTTCACACCCTGTGTGAACATGCACTCATCCATAGTATGACTCTTCGTATCTTAGTACTGCCCATATGTTGTTAATCTTTTGCTCATTGACCTTCACTGTCTCATGGTCTGACAGATGAATTTTAAAGTTCTTTTCTGATCTCACTCCCCCTTATCTCTCTAACCTTCTCGAACCGATGCAGTCCTTGGATTCTTGCACTAAAATATATGGATTTTAGTGCTGAAGATGTTTAGCTTGGTGAGGATGTTGATATTAATTTTCATATCCTTCAGTGGATTATGCGGAGATTGATTTGGTGGCATCTCTGCACTGCTTTGACATGTCGTCTGTAGATTATCCATAACAAAAACATGCAGAAGATGGTGGTCACTTCTACCCAGTAGAGTGTGTTGTGTAAGATTAGAGGTCTTGATCTTCCAGCAACCCAAGGCTGTGCTGGGACACTGAAGGTGATGAGTGATTTTTATAATGGATATCTGTTTTCATTGAGAGATGGTTCCTGAGAAATGGGAAATGATGACGTTTTCTAGTGTCTTGGAAATGTGTATTGTGAGCTATTAACATTGGAGGAAGAGGAGAGCTGGGGATCTTTGTGAATGTTAAGTGTACAGACTAGGTTGCTATTGGTGAATGTCCCTTTAAGATAGTGTGTGTGGCATGCTTACGTCAACAGAAGATAAAGGACATCATGACATTGCGAAGAGGTCAGTCAGAAGAGAGAGAGACACACCAGCCTGCTAGTTCTCTCTATTGATGGATGAGAAACAATAACTGTGTCTGTCACTATAATCCACGTATGCATTTTGGGAGTAATCCGGTGGAGTCCACTTTGTTGTTAACCTGTAGAGGAAAACAGGTATTTGGTGTGGACGGCCGTGTCTTGGATGCATTTGGGTGTGGCAGATGTTTCGGAACAAAGTGGAGTCCATTTTGTTGTTGACCTGTAGAAGGAAACAGGTATTTATGTGGTCAGCCACAATTCGAGTGCCTTTCGGGGTGAGGCAGATGCGGTGGAGTCGTCACTGCTCAGTAAACACTGAGGTGTTGTTTGGGTTCCGTCATGGAACATTTGGATTTCGTAATTACTCTCTATTTTTCTCTTTACATCTACATCTTATCTTCAGACAATGGTGGTTGTTGAAGAAGCCTTTGGTCATGGTTCACCTTATGGCTTGCTGAACTGAACTTTAAGAACCATTCCTGAATTTGGAGTTTGGGAATTTGCCCCCCACACACGAATTTAGTTAGTTTTTGGGGTTAATGTTCAAGGTTTTAACGTTTTTACTTCTAACATTCTTAACATTTTTATTTTTCTTATTATCATAAGTAGTTATTAATAAAGTAGTTTTTAACACTGAATGATGACTCGGTGTGTTTCTTCTGTTGCTGGTTCGTAACAAATGTGCAAGACCCATTCTTTACTGGCTGGAATTAAACTGAAGATGTCTTGGAGCTTGTGCTCCGACTGTGTACATATTCAAGCATCCTGTGTATTGCAATTCAATGATTGAAGTTGGGTTGATCTAGGTTCTGGAATGGAGACCATATAGGCTGAGCAGTTTCTCATTTGTTATGAAGATTAATTCCATTCCAGCAGGAAGCTCATCGGATGCATTGCTAACATTGCAGTGAGAAATATTGAGAACATTTTGGAGTGATCGTGGAATCTAGCTTGACACTTGTCTGCTATGGGATAGGGTCTATTGAGGACCCATTGGTTAACATTGCAGTTTGTATGTAGTAATCTCGCATGGTGATGAAATTGGGCAACCACGTTTGTGATACTCTACTACCCACTTGATAAAGTCAAAGATTTTTATATGGTTAGTAAAGGACACATATTGTGGTTTATGTTGCTCCCTGTATTTCCTTTAGAACTGATAGGTAGTGAATATTGTGTCCATTGTGCCTATGGATGGATGGAATCGACATTGATTTGGGGAGCAGCACTTGGACTCCAGGGAGGAGGGTGATTTTTCTTTAAAATATTTATTTAATTGGGAGCTGCACTTTCATCTGGAAATAGCAGACCTAGCAGCATCAATGTGGAGTGAGAAATGAAATTGATATTTCAAGGCAATGCTCCTATGTCAGAGCTAGTCTGATGAAAGATCACTGTAAAAAAATATAAACTACTTCTCTCCATTGGTGCTGTTAAATATTTGTAGCTTTTGGCTTTAATTTGTGCTTTTGACCGCATTGTGTTTGAGCTCTGAATTCTCTCCCCCAACCTTTCTGGTCTGCTCCATTCTAGATGGTGCTTAAGCCATCCTATCCCTTTGTGGCTTGGTTTCAAAACTTTTTTTTTAACTGCCAATGCTTTTGCTAACTATGTTGCAATGCTTTGCTTCTTCGAAGGCCCTATAAAAAACACAAGTTATCGTTAGCTTTCTTTTATAATACACCAAGTGAAAATGTTAGATCACAGCAGGCCTCCTTGTGCAAACTTTTCCTTCACCTTGTTGACACTCGCCTTTACATCTTTGGTCTTTGTCATGTAGATTAGATGAGCAGTGAGGCATAAAAACTTTATTACAATGATATATTTCGGCCAGATAATCATAATTTGATAGTAGCTCAGTTATACTATACAAGCTATTCAAAATGAGGGTAAACAACATTCAAATCAATGAAACCGTGTTCTGTTTTTAAAAGCCAGGTGGATAAAGATTCAAAATCTCAAAAAAAAATCAGTTCAGTAAATGGATAGATTATTGATTGGATTGTTTTTAAGAATCATCCTAGAGCAATGTTGTGAATAACTCTTATTCAAAAACAGCATTCTGTTTACCGTAAATACTATTTTATCTTAAATTTCCCATGAGAAAATTATTCCCTGGTGTATTTCTCTGTAAATGGGCTTGTGATGTCATTTAAACATTGCAGTTATTTATGATGGATGTTTAAACAGTTTTAAAATTGTCCAAATTTGCAAGCAGAAATTGCACTGCCCCTAAATTAACTGTACAAAGGCAAGATTCTTTTAAACTATCATTCCATTATTCAGTGGGGAGATATTCACAATGACATAGTTCTTCTGTCCTTTGCAGGTTCTTTTGAATCACTTACTTAAGGTGTTTTATCCTTTTTGAACTTCCCATAAAACTTCCAACAAAGGAGTGTCCAACCACTGGGTCTCTGAAAACTGAAATTTGAAAATTCAGCATGGGGTATTAGAAGATAAAATTCAAAACCGCCATCTAATTGTGCATCTTTTTAAAATATTAAAGTGTGGGATTGGTCATAACATTTATAACAACAGCTTCTTATCCACTTGTTTTTTTTAAGAAAAAGTTGTACAAAATTATTTTTTTGATTGCACTGTTTTTGAATATTTTCCAATTTGCAGATCGTTGATGTAGAAGTTGGTAGAGATGAGAAAGGCCGAAAAATCCCAGAATATCTGATTCATTTTAATGGTTGGAACAGAAGGTAAGAAAATTCTTTGTATTTCTCATACAATTACTTTACTATGTATTTGTGTGAATGAATAAATGGCTTTGCCAAGTTTAGGCCAAATTAAAAAAAAATAAGGCCACAACACATGATGAATGTGAAAATGAGTACTTCAGCTATGCAGCTGGAGGATTAAACATTCCACAAGTACAGAGATGAAGTTAATTGTGTAGAATTTTTATGGTCTTTCACTGTATGGCAGAGAAATGATATAACACGAGCACAAGAAAATAAGAGCAAGAGTTGGCCACAGGGCCCCTGAAGCCTGCCACTGTGTTTAATATAATCTTGCCTGATCTATGTTGGCCTCCATTCCTCTTCTGTGATTGTTCCCCATCTTTCTCAGTTCCTCGATCTTTCAAATATTTATCTATCTCCCCCTTAAATTCATCTAATGATCTGGCCTCCAACACCCTCTTGGGCAGAGAATTTTTGAGATTCACTGCCCTCTAAGAGAAGAAATTTCAATTCATCTCAGTTTTATGTAACTGGCCTCTTATTCTGTTGCCATAGCCCCTTGTTGAAATGTTGGACTAGTAGGAGAACCATAAGCATCAATATGGTCAAATTCCCACAGGATCTTGTATGCTTAAATAAGGTCACCCGTCATTTTTCTAAACTCCTTGTGAAACTAAACTAGCCTATGGTCTCCTGTCTGTCTGCCTTTTTTATTTTGAACAAGGGAAGATTGTTTACCAGTCTTTGGGTACCCACTTGGAATTTAGCAGTTTTGAAGAACTTCAACCAATGAGTCCACTACCTCTACACCTTCTTCCTTTGAAACTCTTGGGTGCAGGCTATTGGGTTGTGGCAGTTTGTCTGCCTTTAGCCTCCGAGTTTCTCTAATGCTTTTTCCCTTGCAATTTAAAATTTTTACAATTTCCCCCATGTTATTTGAAATTAACCAATCTGTTACTTTTAGGATATTTTGCAGCATCCTTCGCGGTGAAGTCTGATACAAAAAATTAATTTGACATCTGCCATTTTTGTTTCCTGTTTTAATTCACCAGCCTCGTTCTCTGGTGATCCTACACTTAGCCACTGCCTTCCTATCTATATATCCATAGAAACTCTTACTGTTTGTTTTGGTATTATAGCATGTTTGCTCTCAATCAATTGTCTCCCATCTTATGGGACTTTTAAGTCTTTCACTGCTAGATCCAAAAACTTGCCAGTTCTTGCCAAATTTGTATGCCCTACTTTGCAATTTATCTTTGTCCTCCTTCGTGAATCGTAGATTGTGCCTCTTTCTCATGGAATTCCTCTTTCTAACTGGGGTATATTCCTGCTGAGTGTTGTGGACCAGCTCTTTGAATATCTGTTACGCTTCACCTACTGACCATCCAGACCAGGCTACCATGTGGCCTTATCCAAGGTCTTAATAAAATCTCTGTAGATCATATCTATTGCACTTTTCCCCATCAATAGGCTTGGTAATCTCAAAAATTTTAATCAAATTAGCTTATTTTCTCAGTCCAACTTCGACAGCTCCACCTTCATACCATTACAGTTGGCTTTTGCATGTGGTGAGTTTGGTCCTGTAGTGTTCACCCTCAGACTATCTGGATTGCTGTCATATTGTGACCATTATCTTCTAGGGAATATTTAATCTTTCTTCATTACTCAATAGCATGTTCCTGGATAGATTCTATAGCATACTATTCTAAGAAGTAATCTTTTGACATATGCTGTAAATTCTTCTTCCACAGTACCCGAATGCTTCTGTTACTTCAGGCTTAAGTGCTTCTGATACTAAGTGAAGCCTTTAGAAATTATAAACAGCCACTTGCTCTATAAATCTCCTTTGAATGTAACAAAGTCTTGGAGGTCCAGAGAGGGGTTGGTAAGAGGAACAAAGAATTTTGAATCAAATAAAAAACTATCACAAGGACTTGGGTGGATTTTACTTTATAAAATGTAAAAGGCAACAACAAATTAAACAGTCAAAAGGGGGAAAAAAAGTACAAGAAAACAAAGGCTGAATAAATTGGAGAGTTATCACATTAGCAACAAGAGAAAACAGTGCCATGCAAGTGGAAATAAGATGATTGGATTAGTTTGTTTTTAAACAAAATGAATTCTGATTATATTCCATAAAACAAATGCTTTATTGGAAGATGTATTATAAAGAAATGATGTGTATTTTGCACTTTTTATGCTGCATGTATTAGTTTACAAACCCCACCAGATCTGTTGCCATGTATTAAATTTGATGAAACTTCACCAGATGCTGTACATTGTTGGTTATGTGTCTGGTGTTGGCTAGTTCCAAGATTAACTGTTTCTTTGCCACGTTGGAAATGCCATGCATAATTGTACTGGCAGGAAATCCCCATTACCTGCACTGTGATGCCTTGAGGTATTTAGTTATTAGTAAATGTTGCATCCTGGTGCACATTGGTGATGTTGTTTCCATGAGCAGTCGCTATTAATGCATGATGCGTTTCATGTTTAAGGATTTGTTATCCTTTTGCGTAATCTTTATTTTTCTGAAGGCATCTGTATATTATGTACAAGAGGTCTTAGTAAGCAAAAAGGCAACAATTTGGATAATTTTCTTGGAATGCTTCTTGTTGGCATTTAACAAAGATCTAACTTCACCTTTCTTAATCCAAACTTGACCTGCTATACTACTACATTATTTGTAGAAGTCCATTTGCTGAAGTGATTCAACAGATTCTTCATGTAGTTTTTCCATCATTAATTCCTACTGTTTAATTGAAACATGAATTGTTACTTCCTGTTTTAGTTTTTTTTTACTGTCTTTCTCTCTGGTGAATCATGAAGCTTTGATTTGTAATTCTTGCCTCATTATTACTGCTAAGAAATGGTGCTTTAATTTTCTTCTTTATTCAACATTGTCCTTGATGCCTCTGCAACCTCTTTGAATTTCCCTGTGTCTTTGAATTTTATATATTTTAAAAAAATGTAAAATCAATCTTGTTGTATTCCAAACATCACTTGTTTCTTTGAGACTATCCAAAATAAAGTTGGTGTGTATACATTGTATTTGTAGCTGTATTTTTCTAAACACTGATCAGAGATATTGTGATAAGAATTTGGACTTAAAACTGCCAAAGGCTACGTAATATTTGTTTGACATATCTCTAGCAAATTCTATTGATGGCATGTACACTTAATTTTCTGAAGTGCTTGGACTGAAAGAATGCATACAGATGGGTTTTGACTTAATCTATGCATTCATTGTTTAAATATGACTCATCTCAACACTTTTTCATATTCAGCCAAGCTGTACTGTGAGATGTTTTTAACATGCCAACTGGTTACCTTCCTTGGTGTATGTTTGAAGCAGAGTTCAAAGCTGCTTTTTGGTGCAATGGCTTCTAATTCCTTCAAATATTCTTCTTAACTTGTGTTTCAGTTTATCAAAAGCTCAAACAAACCTTTTGAGAGATGGAAACATAAGATCATAGTTTTCACATGTTTGAGCTAAAACTTTCTGGCTGTTGAGTCGTAATGAATTGAAGATAACTGGACCATAACGATTTGAAGGACAAAATTGTTCAATATGTTATCTGTATTGCTGAATTCTCGTGCTTAGAAATCCCTGAAAGTGTACTATCTTGTTTTAATTATGGAAAATTTAAAGATGTTACTTCTATGAAATATAAGTTTATGGACTTTTATTGAAATACTGTCCTGAAATAGCTTGGTATTGTGTACAAATATATTAACCATATTATTTGAAGGCAATTATCACACATAATTATGATCGTTGTGGAATTCCAGTTAACCTGATTACATTGGGTCTGTCAATTCCAGCACTTGCATGTGAGTTTTATTTGCACAAGTCCTTTTAAAATTTGTAGATGGTGTGGATTAGGGAAATGCATGTATTTGGATGTTTGAAGTCCATGTCACTTGATGTTATTTTGATGGTGTTGTTTATTTTGTTCTTAATTAAAGATGTATTCCCATTCTAATTGTGTTTGGTTAAATACAGCCTTCAATCAAGGGGGGGGGGGGTAATTGATTACAGCTGTTTAATCAATGGATAATTGGGATTTTAAAATTGTTTTAAGCATCTGGCCTTAATGTAATCTGCATAATTATAATTGCTCTTTAACTTTTGCATCTGATCAGAGTTGTAAATAAAGATAGCAACAGGACTTTCCATGATTTCCAGTTGTTTAACTTAAGGTGTTGTAACTGTTTGCAAGTCTTGAATGACTTTATTTTTGAACTGGTTTCTTCAGTTTAGTTTCATGTTTGGAGTGTGAGTAAGATTTGGAGAATTTGTACCATGAATTATAAACATTGTAGGATTTTAGTGTTAATTTTTAGATTGATAGAATGACAAATGTATGTAAGCTGCAGCTGAATGTTTTCAGTAGACAGAAAAAGATAATGTTTATAATATGTGACATGTTACATAACACCAAATTCGCATTTAAAAATAAACTGGAGATAGAAATAGTGGCTTTACAATTAATTCTATTAAATTACTGGATGAACAAAAATATTTTTACTCCAAATTCATTTTAAAAAAAAATTTACTCTTCAATGAACTTTGGCCATCGATGGAATTTTCTGTTTCAGTGATTCAATATTAAGTGGAAGTGGCTAATCATTTGTTTGTAACTTTCCTCAGTACGGTTTGCTGTTTTTTTTCATTGATAGAATTATTAATGTCTTGGAACAGTGTTGTAATCTTCCAGTACATCTGAGTATACTTTAAAAAAATTATGTTTATAAATACTATAAATTCATGAGAATCTGGAACTATTATAATGGCTGCTTTGAAGTCTTAAGGAGTGCTGCAAGGTTCTTGGATGAACACTACATCATGAACTAATGGCCAAGATTTGTTCTGTTGCAATATTTTTGGATAACGCATCTGCTTTTATTCGGAATTGTTCCAAGCATACTTTTCAAAATGTTAAATCCAATGCTTTCCATTTTTCTAAACTTGGCTCTACCATGTTAAAATTATATTTTCTCAGTTATATTGCTGTATATTGTTTTAAAAGGTTTTAATCCTAGAGGATCAGCCCTTTTCCTAAAGATACTTTTACTCCTTTTATTGACCAAATTGTTACGATTTCATATTTGAAAATAGATTTGTACTATTGAATAGGTTAATTACTTTATTTTGCTTTTGTAACTTTCTTTGATTTTTATTTATTTTTTTTCTTTTTTTTTGTTGCCTTTTATTTTTACCTGTCTTTATCCTCCTGTCTTTAGCTGGGATAGATGGGCAGCAGAAGATCATGTACTTCGTGACACGGATGAGAATCGCAGATTACAGCGTAAATTGGCCAAGAAAGCTGTGGCTCGCATGTAAGAATAATTTACGTGATGTAAGCATCCTTACATACCCCAAAGTATTTGCAAAATAATTATATAAAAATACTTGGCTGCTTGGTCAGATAACTGCATAAATCTTTCACCTGAAACCTGGTGTGAAGTTCGGAAGTTCAGTCTCCAGGATAGATGAACTGAAGTTTGAGAAACAAATGAACTATTATCGTGCTTATTTCCAATGCAATATGCTGCCAGGACATAGATAAAGTACACTGGACTTGGTCCCCAATAAGTACAGGCTTCAAAGGTGAGTACATGTGCTCTTTATAGCAACTACAGCCAGTGCAAAGCCACAACAGAAGTTCTCCAAAATATTCAGTGCAAGTTCTTTTGTTTGGTTGCGACTGAAGGCCTTCAGACAAAGAATGCTTTGTTTAGTTATCATTTATGTTCCAAGTTTAATTATTAAAAAAAATAATTGCAACCAATACAATAAGACAGAAACTTCAGTACATCATGCGTACAAAGATCTCTTGATACTGCGTCAGAGATTCCTATCTGCAGGGCTGTGAAAAGGGTACCACGGACCACTCGCAATTTTCCCAAAGTTTTCATCAAGACTGTCCAACAATACAAGTGTTCACCAAAAAGAAATTACATTTATGTAGCTTTGTTTGTGCTGGAATTACATTGTTGTTAACTGTTAATCATGTTAACAAAACTCAAATTGTTGAAAATAATAAACAATCTTAACTGCTGTCTTGGTGGGTAAACACGTGGTTTGTACAATTGCAGTTTAAGTATTAAGGATATGCATCGTTCCTTTGTATCCTGAAAAAATCGCCATGGATTTTAAAAAAAATAACTTATTTGCCATAAAAGGCCAAGTATGTTGTTGTTGCAAAGCTGTACCTTTTTGTGAGCATTTCATTTTCTTTGGGAAGTGTTATCACGTGCTTGCTCTTTTTTTTGTTTGGAGACTTTTCAAGCTGTAGCCTAGAAATAAATTCATAATAGACTGATTTTTTTTTATTGTTAACTTTTAATACAATTAGGAAAAACAAAGGGAAAAAGAAACGTCGTTGCCGGCTACCTGGTGTTGACTCAGTGCTAAAATGTCTTCCTATTGATGAAAAAGAAGAGAATGATGAAAACTGTGAGTATATGTTTGTCAAAAGGTATTACATTTTCTTGTTTAAATTTACTTAAAGTTTCTGTTTAGATTATTAGGTTGTCTTTGAGGAAAAGTTGGACAAGCAAACCCCATGTCTGCTAGAAATTAGAGTGTGAGGGGACTTAATTGAAATGTAAAAGATTCTGAGGGGTCTTGACAGGCTGGATGTAGAAAGGATGCTTCATCTTGTGGGAGAATAGTGAGCCAGGGACCTCTGCTTTACAAAAAAAAAATTACACACTTAACGTGGAGAGGAGGTGAATTTTTTTTTCCCTCTGAGGATAGTGAGTTTTTGGGTCCCTTTTGAAAGGGCAGTGAAATCGGTTCCTTTGAGATTTTTAAGGTGGTGGTAGATATATTCTTGATAGCAATGCTGAGTTGGCTGATCTATTTCTGGCTGCGATCTTATTGAATGGCAGAGCAACTCAAGGGGCCTAGTGGCCTACTCCTTTTTTTTGGTATGTAAAATAAGCCAAAAGGCAATTGAAACAGAAGTTGTGGGAAATACTCAAGTCGGGGAGCATCTGCAGGGAGAAAAACAAAGATCGCTAAGTATCTGACCTGAGTGTTTCTTGCATTTTCTGTTTTCATTTTGGATGTCTTGCACCTGTAGTGTTTTTTAAATGTTGTGTACAGTTATTACAACATGGAGCGAAGTGCTTAACTCACTGAACCTTCTGGCTAGTGCTTATTATTTGCTGCCAAATTCCAGACTAACGTCATGATTTTTGCTTTTCTTGCTGCTTGAATTTTTTCTACTTCCTAAACTGTAAATTTGGAAACAAACTGGAAAAGTGTGATATTTAAAAAAAACATTACAGAGCTTAAAGGAACTTTTTTGTATTCATACCATATCAACATAATCATGTGGGGGATAGTTGCACTTAGAAAAATATTTAAAGTAGTTTTTGTAATTTGGAGAGAGGTGCATGAGCATTTATCATAAATGTTATAAATATTTTAGAAAATCCTGTATTTATAAGATCAATTTGAGATGTAGAAGTTGTGTTGATCAGTTTAAATTAAATCAGTTTGGATGCATATTAGCCAAGACTGTTCGTGGCATAACAAAATATTTTTCTCGGTTTTATGTTCTAATTTAAATACTGTTGGCAACTAAAAGTGGATACTAATTTAAGTTTTATTGTTGCATGAAATATGAGAGCTGCTGATTTAGTGACCAAAGTGTAATTTTCTATTGTCACTTTTTGGGGAGAGATATCAACATCTTACTATTTGATGAAAATCACAAATGAGAACAACTACTACACCTGTGGTCAAAGCTTTTATAACACTGGTGTAAAGATCCTAGAATTTCATGGCTTAAATATTATACATTGGAATCATTGCCCCATAACTACAAGTCATTAACATTGAATCTTTTTTTAAGTTATAACAGCATGCAGATGAAGTAATTGAGCAGAAAATGGTGTTTTGTTTTTCAAAATTGATATTGCATTGAAAGATGCAGCCCTTTCACCTTCCCTGCATCAAACTATCTAGATATATCAAGGTAAAAGGTTCAAAACCTTTCAGGGGTTAATTATTTTATTAATCCCTGTAATTGAAGGATTTTGAAAATATACTGTGGTGGGAATTATTTATTTAACAAGAAACAGGAATATTTGATTCAAGGATAAAACTACAGCTATAAATTACAGCAGATTTTATCCTGTCC
>JAUZTB010000087.1:71652522-71664053 GCA_034780895.1 Rhynchobatus australiae | reverse complement strand
CCCCCTTCCACGTTGTTCTGCATCGGGTAGCAGATGAAGGGTCTCGACCCGAAACATTGACTGTCCATTTTCCTGCACAGATGCTGCCTGACCCGCTGAGTTCCTCCATCAGTTTGTTTTTTGCTCCAGATTCCAGCATCTGCAGTCTCTTGTGTCTCTCATCCGGGGAGCTTCTGGTTATGAGTTACTCTCCCATAGGAGAGTGTCATCCCATGCACTGGTCCTTTTGGAGCCTTACAGTGGGACTTGGATCATGTTACCCTGGGGATGCCCCTTGTTGGGCACTCTTGTGACAACCTGTGGTTTCTAGCCAAGTGGTAGTTTGTCAAGTAAACCAATTACTTGCCTTTTGATTATCCTTCTCCCAATGCATTGCACCAGACCCCTCCATCAACCCCCTGTATTCATGCCACTGCCACAATCCCTCAGTCCTCTGAGACCCAGAACCCCCAATCCGTAATCTATCCACAATCATCCATCACTTCTGGACTCCATTATTCCCATCAACACTATCTATCTCACTGAGGCAATTGCACGTGAAGTTTTGGATGCAACTGAAGTTGGGTTGCACAAGGATTTCTACACCAGAGTTTACAACACATGTCTGAGCCTTGAGCTGTATATGTTGTTACCCTTTGCACTCCTAAATCCTTCAATAGGTTGCAGTACTCCATTAAACAGGTTTTTGTAATACTGCACAATTAACCTATTGTCTTCATCGCCACAGTCAACATGGTAGAACAATTTATCTCCCTCCTCCTATTTGACTGTACTTCTCAGACCCTCCATTCTCAGATTAATTTTCTTCCCTAGTCCTGTGCAAACTCTGACCTTTATTTGAATTAGAACTTTGCAAACTTGGTTGTCCTCTCTGAATTCCCGGTCTCAGCTAAATTATGGAGAAATGCTCCTCACCAAGGGGAGGATCAACCTTTATTGAGAAGAGCCGCTCCCTTCACTGTGCCATCGTTCAACTTCAGAATGATAGGATGCAAGCAGAACGATAGACTTGGCCCAGGCCACTGAAGATGGACAACCTTTGCAAAGACATGCCAAGCTCTCCTTGTAGAGATGTAATGCTGACAAGTGAGACTTAAAGATGTGTTCCAGATCTGTTATGTTTAAGAGTACATTGGGGCTAGCTTTTAGCGATTTGATGTGGATGTCTTAAGTTTTAGCACATGGTATTCCTGCAGCACCTTGTCCAGTTGAAGCTCGGGGCTCTTGATACTTGGTGTAGTTCTGCTAGACAATATTTCCCATTGCTTCCCATCTGGGATATAATCGGTTCCATGACTTTTGCTTGGCTTCACAGGGAGCCTGGGACTGTAGAGTCAGCTGTGAGAGTGGGATTCCTAACGTACAATAAGTTTCTACATTTCTACAACGTGAAAGGCTCGCTGGCTCAGCCGCAGATGATGGTAGTGACTGACGTCTCCGATGTGACAACGCCAATGTTTGACGGGTTCCTGGTCAATGTAAAGGAATCCACTGCACTTATCAACAGGTAAGAACTGGGAAATCACACCCAAGAAATAGCTGAACATAGCAAAAGAACACTGTCAAATCAATGTTGCACCATTGCCTTGGATCTCCCCCATTCTGTGGGATGAGAACTGTTTTACAAAGCAAGTTGTTAGGATCTAGAATTTATTGCCTGAAAGAGTGGTGGAAGCAAATTTAAGGATAACTTTTGAAACAGAATAGGATAAATAATGTTTGTAGGGCAGAAAGGCTAAAGGATTGAGACTTATTGAGACACTGTTTAAAAGTGCTGTCCATTATCATTGTAGAAGGAATGGCCACCTTCTGTTACAACCAGTAAGCTCTTGGCTCAATGTTCATCACTGCCATTGTGGTGGAAGTTGAGCCGAACTTGGACAGGTCATAGAATCATTGTGAGGTAATGCACAGAAATGGGCCCTTTGGCCCAGAGTCCATACTAACCATCAAGCACCCATTTTCATACTGATCCTACCCAAACCCATTATATTCTCCTCGTAATCCTCTCGACATGCCCCGGATTCGACCCTTCACCTACACACTAAGGGCAATTTACAGTGGCCAGTTAACCTGCCAACCAGCACGTTTTTGGGTTGTGGGATGAAACCAGAGCACCTAGGGAAACCCATCTCGTAGAGTTGTACGGCGCAGAAACAGGTCCTTCAGCCCATCGTGTCCATGCCGACCTTTTTGCCCATCTCACTAATCTCATTAGAGATCTTCTACAGTATACCTTGCCTGTTTAAGGGTCTATCTAAATGCTTCTTAAACATAGCAATTGTACTTGATTCCACCACCTTCTCTGGAAGCACCTTCCAGGTATCAACCACCCTCTGTGTAAAAATTAAAAAAAAACTCAATTCCCCTTTAAATCTCTTATCTCTCACTTTAAGACTATTCTCTCTTGTTGGGCATTTAGAGGATTTCTCCATCTGGTGTGACATTATACAAAAAAATGATCTTCTTCACCTTTGAACTGTGTGATTGAACTGGTTTTAATCTTCTGAGTGGTTAGCATGTGCTTTCTTTGCTCCCCCTGTTCCAGTTTGCTGGATAGGATCCCACTGCTGTTTGCGGACAGTCCTGAAGAAGATGTTCTCTTTGGCCCGGTCATCCAGGCAGGCCTGGAAGCCCTGAAGGTAACAAGGTGGCAGGTTTGAATATGAACTTTGAACTTTCAGGCAAGTCTGCATGCTAATTAGTTTTCACCTGTCTGTTTCATGACAACCTGGTATGTTGCGGACAACAGTCCGCTCCACAAACTTCCCCCCCTGCTCCTAACATTGTGGCTCCCAGTCAGCCGTTGCAGAGTGGCATTTGCACCTGGGTCCTCTTGCATCATGTGACATTACAGGCCTCTCAGTGACCTGGCCAACTTTCCTTTCTTTCCCCACTCTCCCAAAGCAAACTTTCTTCCTTAACCAACAACATCGAAAACCGTCAATTCTTTTGCTCTCTGCGGAAATCTTAGTTGTATGCAAGTTGTCTATAATGATTTTCTTCAAAAGGGCAGTTGCTCTACTTCGTCTCACTGTGAGGTGGTTTCAGTCAACCTGTCCCTAAATGTCACTGAGGAAAGTTTTCTTCGTCTCATCAAGTACAGTTAAAGTGCCCCATCCCAACGTGCCCACTGCAGCAGCCTCTGTTACATGCTAATTTAAATCTGAATTGAACTGTTTGGATCTTGTAATCAAATCAGCGAATGCTAGAAACATTCAGAACAAATGATGGGTCTTTGACCTGAAACATTAGCTGTTTCTCTCTCCACAGATGCTGCCTGACCTGCTGAGTGTTTCCAGCATTTTCTGTTTTTATTTCAAATTTCCAGCATCTGCATTGTTTTTTTATTGCATTTTGAATTATCTTTGGATTCTGTGTTGGAATCCAACCAAGAACAATTCAGTGAGAGTGTCACAAGAAATTCTGCAGATGCTGGAACCTGGAGCAATATGCAAAAGTCCTGGAGGAACTCAACAGGTCAGGCAGCATCCATGGAGGGAAATAAACAGTCGACGTTTCGGGCCAGGACTCGTCGACTGTTTATTTCCCTCCATGGATGCTGCCAGACCTGCTGAGTTCCTCCAGCACTTTTTGTGTCAGTGACAGTGTCTCTGTGAGGGCGTTAGCAGGGACTTGGCAGCTTGTACGCACTGCCCAATGAAGAGGAATGAGTGCCACGGCTCTCGATGAAATTCTGTAGAATCAATCTTGTGAGGCAACCCCTTGTGTATCCGGTGTGGTAGGCTGTTGAACTCCTTCAGGAATGACCCAAAACAGCCTACCCTGGGAATCATTTGAATCATTTAGCTCATTCACTGTGCTAACATAATGGATGTGGGTAGGCTGTGGAAACTTCCTCAGCCAGGGCAAGACTTTCTCCAGCCATGATCACTAAGGGTTGGCCATCAGCAGAATAGAACCTGCCTTCCTGCTTTGGGGCTGGTCTGCTTCCAAGCATGACCCAGGTGTGATGCAGGGCACCAACCTGACCCTCTACCAAAGTTCACAGTGGTTTAAGTGGAGCAAGGTTCGGGACATGAAAGTAGTAGAACCCTAGGAAAGGAACCCCCCCCCCCCACTCACATCCCGGCATCTGTTTACCACCAATTCACATCATTTAGAACTGGCCGTAGGGTTTCTAAGAGATCTTTGATTCCCTTGGTTACTCTGAGATGGCTTATCTGGTTTATTCAGATTCAACTGCCTTGGTCTGCACTCATTCCATATTACATATATCAGAATTTTGTGCTCATCCCCCATTGCTGATGTTGCTCTTTTTCTTCCAAACCACCACCAAGGTTACAGCAATGATACAACACTTGTAGCTCAGAAGATGAAGCTGGCAGTCTATGGCCAGTAGTAACTCAGGGGATAGCACCAAAAGGTTGCAAGCTCAGATCACGTATGTACAGAAAACCTGATACTCCTGTCCAGTATTGAGGGCAGTGCCGCATTGACAAAGGTGATGCCATTTGGATGAGATGGTAAACCAAGACCTTGTCTGCTCTCTGAGATGGGTGTGAAATATCCCTTGCCACTAATTGAAATAAAAGTAGAAGAGTTACTATTTCTCTCTCTTAAGCTGTTCCTTGGGTTGAGGATGACTTGTTTCCACTCCTGTTCTGTCAATTGGGAGGTGACTGAAGAGACAAGACAGTATCTGTAGACTCTGCCACGGGTTGGGCATGTAATGCTTGATGCGATGAATATGGGTGTTGTTTGGGTTGTAGTCCACTCTTTCCACTGTTTGTGTATCCCTGTGCTCCCATCTTTAAGGTGGTGGTAATATTTAAGGTGGAGCTAGGCACATTTTTGAAGGATTGCAGAATTGAGGGCTGTGGGGAATTGGCACAGAAGAGGAGTTGAGGCCAATGTAGATTAGCCATGATCTTATTGAATCATGAGGCAAGCTTGAGGAGCCATATGGCTTACTTTGCTGTTATTTTCTTGTGTTCTTGTGTCATAAAGATTTGAGACGTTCAGTGTCTTCCTGCAAGTTCGTTCTCCATTTTCACCATTCATGGGCCAGGAGTTCCCAAAGGTCAGTGAGGATGTTTTTTTTTCTCTCAAGAAAACTTTGAGGATGTCCTCAAAGTATTTTCTCTGACCTCCTGGAAGTTCTTGGAGCCCCATGCCTGTTTCAGGAGTCTGGCTTCAGGAAAGTGAACAATATGACTACCCAACAGATCTGGCTGAGTTGGGGTTGTTGGCCTGGGTGAAGATGCTGCCATTGGTTCATCCATTCTGCGAATCAGTTTGGAGGATTATATGGAGACAGCACTGACAGTATGAGGTGCCTACTGCAAGTTGTCCATGTCTCCGAAGCACTCAGAAGGCTGGAGATCACTGTGTTTGTTAAAGCAGAGGCATGGAGCTGGGTTTGAAAGTCAATATTTATTCCTCAATCAATATCAATGAAAAGCTTTTAGCTGTTCATTATCATTTTGCTTTTTGTTACAGCTTGCTCTATGCATATAAACTGTTGTATTTCCTATATTACAACAGTAACCATGTTTCATAATTGCTTATTCAGCCCATTGAGTACTTGTTGGCTCCCAACAGAGCAATCCCATCAGTACTCATACTCCTTATTACCTGATCTGCTTATCGCTTTGAGCTTTTGTTCCTTTCTCCGTCTTGTCCATAACAGATCTTATTCCACAATTTACTGAGTATGTGCTGAGGAAGGTATTAAAATTGAGTGAAGCCACCGCAAAGCTTTTTTTGGGGTAAGGCTGCAGTTTAGGATCCTGCCAACACTGGACACTGAGGGTCTGGGCCCTGTGTAACAGTCTCTCAAACACTTCACTGATGCATTAAGAATGACATTGACAAATTGTAAATGAATGTATTGGATTGCTTGCTACATTGAATCAAAATAATGACATCTCCTGATTGCTTTACTGAACATATTATGAATGATGTATATTTTTGGGGAAAGCACAATGATGTTTTTGTGCAATCTATTTGCTTGGGTCTAGTCTTTCCCCAGGTAGAATAATATCCCTGAAAATGGAATGTTGTCCCAGGTTAGGGCTGGGGAGGATTCTGCCTGTCAGTTATTGCAACCTTCAGTGCTTTTTTGCAAAACATAAAGCTGATGCCCCTCTTTGCTGGTCCTTTATAATTTAAAGCCTAATTATCTGAAGGAAATACTATCAGTCCCTGTACATGGACTTTAGGCTATGTCAAAGAGTTACAAATTAATAATTGTACTGTTTTGTACCATAAATAAACAGGCTTACTAAAGCAAGCAGAATAACAACAGGATGCCACAAGGATGGAGAATAAATTATGTTTTACTCCAGGTATCTGACTATTATCTACAAAATATGCACATGCAAAAAAGTTAGTGAGTAGGACAACCCGGACCGTGAATGATTAATATCTAATTTTAATGAATAATGCAATAAAGATAGGACATTTACCATGGTACAGAGTGGTTGTTTGGTAGCTCATCAGTCAATATACCAGAATCATAGGATTAAGATAGTAGAGCATACAGAAGGAAGCATTAGTCTTTGTTCTTCAAAGAATCTGAGAATAATAAACTAGGGAGTGGAATATATCTTTGAAGTGGTCAAAGTGGTTGAGCTTCTGGAATCAAGTGGAGAGTTTGAACAGTTGAGAAACTCGAAGTTACTTTTCTATATTAATGACATAGAGCAGATCCCCTTTTGGTTGTGGGGAGGGGGAGGGGGAGAGGGATGGCACCAGAGACTTACGGAGGGTCGTTGAAACTTTAATAATATTGAGGTAATTTAGTTATCAAGTTAACAAAAAAGGAAATATAAATAAAACTGTACTCAGCATGATGACTGCCTCACCCACTGGAATCTTTGGGATAGCACCATCTCTATATCGGGATAGCCTGTGATGTCATTGAGAGTTTCTGAGTCAGGGGGCGGTGGTTATCAAGTGTGATTAAGTGGGGTTTTCATTCAAAAAGGTTGTGAACCATTGATATAGACTATGAACAAAGTTTGCTAACTAGCACCATTACTTGAAAGTGCCATTGTGAATAATAGGGGAAAGAAGTGACTGGCAGATGATCCAGTAGGCCTCCAATGTGATGGAGGGAACACTTGTTTGCCCTGGATGTTCACGAGGAAGATGATTTGTTCAGGAAGGCATACCGGTTAGTAGAGATGAATGCAATATATAGTCACAACCCTTGTACTCTGCTTCTGAATTTAAATCAAAAGATTTAGTTTTATTGGCTGAGTGCAATTCACTCATGTGAATATATATTGCTAGTGAGCATGACTCCTGTGTCCACTTGAACACAGATTCGTACAACTTGACTTTCTCTGCCTTACAATCAAATTCAGATGAGACACAAAACGGAAGAAAATCAAACTCAGCTCTTTTAAAATCGCCGTAACTCTGCCAAACAAAATCTAAATGATACCAAATGGCACATTGGTTGTGCCGATTCTGCTTTCAATGTATGTAATATAGTTCAAAGTGTGTCAAAGATTTCTTCATATTTGATTGTGATTAACCAGCAAGTGCATTATACCAATGGACAAATAAAATGCTTGTTTCAAGAACATTATTAATTCTGAATGGATACAGCAGACATGTTGAAATTGGTAAATTTAACTGCACAATTTCATATAATTATAAAGGGCATTCAGTTATCTGGAGAGCTTGTGCACTCAACATGATTTCAAGCCAACAATCCAAAGTTTTGTAAATCTTGAGATTAATTTGCATGACTCCAAGTCAGGCTTTAAGAAATTTAAAAAAGGTGTTATCAGTCCCATTTAAAATAGTCATTAACAACACTAGCAAAAATGACTATATTTAATCAGAATCAGATTTATTATCTGTCTAATGATGTGAAATTTGTTGCTTTGCAGCAGCAGTACAGTGCAAAGATATAAAATTACCAGGAATTACAAAATTAATAAATAGTGCAAACAAAAAGGAATAATGGGGTAGTGTTTATCGATTCTTGGACCATTCAGAAATCTGATGGCGGAGAGGAAGAAGCTGTTTCTGAATCATTGAGTGTGGTTCTTCAGGCTCCTGTAGCTCCTCTCCTAAGGTAGTATCATGAAGAGGGCATGTCCTGGATGGTGAAGGTCCATGGTGATGGATGCCACCTTCTTGAGGCACTGCCTCTCTACACAGTTTTTTAAAATATATTTAATAGGTGTCTTGCTGCTGTACATTGAGGAACAAAGTAACCAGTCCAGCATCTCAATTAAGAGGTTGCCTCAAACACTGGATAAATTGCATTTTGCCCCAGATTCTGTAGCAGGAGTAATAGTGAATTTTCAATGCTTATTGTTATTATACAGTGAATCACAGCAACTTCTGGTATTACAGCATGCACATTAAGTCAGGAAGTCACCATGTAAGTTCTCCTGCTCCTCCACAAACTTCAAAACACTAGTATCTAGCTGAAAGACTTGGCACTCAATCATACAAATAACATGAAATTATGGTACTTACCAACACACACACACACACACTTCATGCCAGTAAATGTTAGATCTTCTCCATTCAAATGTCAATGAATTTTTAACAAATGCCTAGGAAGTCATCCCAGTTAGTAGAGGTGAATGTGCTATATAGTCACAACACTTGTACTCTGCCTCTGAATTTAATTCAATTGACTTCAAAAGATTCAATTTCATTGGCAGAATACAATGTGCTCTTGTGACTACATATTTCGAGGCAAAACTCTCTAAGACTGAAAATGAACCTTTATAAGCAGGGAATGTCATTCAATCTAAATTGAATTATTGGTGGAAATATGCAGATAGAAAAAAGTAACCAGTTATTTTAAATTTTAGTTATTTTAAAATTGGAAATTGGTTTATTTTTGTTGCAGGTTCTGAGATACAGTGTAAAGCTTTTGCTTGCTTGTCATCCAGAGAAATCATTTAATATGTAAGAATAACGAGGTCTTACAAACAGAAAGAAACAGAATGCAGAATATAGTGTTACATTTACAAAGAAAGTGCAGTGCAGGTAGACGAATAAAGTGCAAGGGTCATGACAAGGTAGATTGAGTTCACCTTTATCAGATAAGAGATCCATTAAAGAGTGATATAACAGTGGGATAGAAGCTGTCCTTGATACTGGTGATATGTGTCCTCAAGCTTTTGTATCTTCTTCCGGAGAGGAGGGGGAGGAAGAGAAAATGACCAGGGTCGGAGAGTCCTTGATTATCTTGGCTGTGGGAAGGGTTAGGGTTAAGGGGCAGTGGGAAGTGTAGACGGAGTTAATTTTCTTAATCCTCTATTCCTATTTCTCATGATTTTGCTCTTCTGATTTTAACTTTTACAATTAAATATTCTAATTTACTTTATTTCCAGTTTTGAATTTGCATATCCCAGTGAACATCCTCCAATCTGGGTGGTTAAGGAGATGCACAGATTGTTGCCCTGTTTATTTATATTGCTGCTGCCCATAGACTCTGCTGCACTCTTCAGATGCCCAGTTACCATGAGCCAGTTATTTGAGTCTCTCGGTAAGAGGTTTGGCCTGTTGTTAACATAATGAACAATGAGTATCAGTCATTCATTGCTTACTGAAACCTTAAAGCCAATGCATAGACACTACTAATAGACTTGGGTTGCACCAGACACAGCTTGACTCAATTTTTCAGCATCATATTGGCAACAAAAAGTTAAAATCAGGTCATTTATTTTGTAGATAATGAATACCACATGTAGCTCAGAAGGAATATCTATCCCTCATCAACAGAATTATCACTTTGCAATTTGCAGGACTTTGCTATGTTCACAAAAGCTACCATGTTTCCTCTCCTGCAGCAGTGACTATGATTCCAATATATTACACTGCTTGTAAAGTGCATTGGGATGGGTTATGAACGTTTCTCTTTTGAATGCATTTTCTCTTTGATGATGTCAATATTTTCTCACTAGACAGAAATGGGATTTTACTTTATGGATTTGATCTGAAAAATTGCAATAACTTTTTTAACACAGGTGGATAATGGTTCTTGATGGCTGGCTAGGAACCAATATGCAGCTTATTACAATTTTTTGTCTTAACAATTATTTCACTCTGACACAACAAATGGACCTCAGCCTTATTACAGCAGTTTCAATTGACCCTTACCGGTTTAAGAACCAGACACGAACAGTGTGTTCTCTTTACTTCTGGTTCTGGTGTTTTAAAACTAAATTTGTAGAACAGGAGGCTGGTAATGAAGTGCTGTTGCTCTTTGTACTTTTTTTAGGGTGCAGGAAAGTAGTTTAAGGAATATTCCACTTGACTGAGCAGCAGAAATTGAATTATTTTAAGTTATTTAAGAATCAAGGCTTTAAAATAATGTATATTGTTTCATTACTTAATCCTTTTGAAAGTTGGTCTCCTTAAATATTTTCAATAAAATTGAAATATTTTGTTACACATTTTCTCAACATTAAATATTATTGTTACAACTTATACATGGTCCCTGCTTCTGATGAAGCACAATGGTGAAAAAGACTACTTTATGAACTGCTAATTCATTAAGGAAGTTCTTAAGGGCAGGCACGATACTGTAGCAGTTATTGTAACGCTATTACAGCGCCAGCGACCCGGGTTCAATTCTGGCTGCTGTCTGTAAAGAGTTTTACATTCCCCCGTGTCTGCGTGTGTTTCTTCCGGGTGCTCTGGTTTCCTCCCACATTCCAAAGATGTACGGGTTAGGAAGTTGTGGGCATGCTATGTTGGCGCCGGAAGCACGGTGACACTTGTGGGCTGCCCCCCGAACACTCTACGCAAAAGACTCATTTCACTGTGTGTTTCAATGTACATGTGACTAATAAAGATATCTGCATTTTAACAATTTCTGCATTGCTGATATTCCTTGATTTATGAACATTCAATTTACAAATAATTTACAAATGACTCTTTGGGATATGTAACTTTTACTTACAAAGCTATTTCTCCTTATCAAGAATATTAATATATTTTGCCCAGGCTTTTTAATTTACAAACTTTTGCCCATCAAAACATTGTCCAGAAACACCTTCCTTTCATAAACCAAGGAACAGCTGATGTAATATTCTAGACAGCAGTATGGTTGTCAGTTGATTATGTTCCCTTGATTTCTCTGAATTAATTGCTTTTACACCTACTTTTCCAGTGTAAATTGATTTACATTCATGTCCATATTCTTTTATCCTTCTCTACTCTATTAAAAGATAATATGAAAGCATCATAGTTTTCACATGGAAAATTGATGGAAGTTAATGCCAGTTGAAATTCCCAAAGTGCACAGAGCTGGATTTTCTGAAAGCACTGAAATAAGTTCAAAGGCATCAAAATATTTCCCAATATTACAAAATATTTCATGTAAAGTCATACTCATGAAAGCAAGTTAAGCATTCTTAATCTTTTTAAAAATAAGTTACATTTCCATAATAAGGGAATTAAAGAAGCACTTTCCTGACTATGTTATATGGGGCTGTTTCTTTACTCCAGCACCAATCAAAATTCTTGCAAGTAAAGGTGAATCTACAGAGGAGTCTAAAACTGGAAGGCATAGATTTAAGGTA
>JAUZTB010000087.1:69957693-69967950 GCA_034780895.1 Rhynchobatus australiae | reverse complement strand
GAAGATCTTATTTTCCTTCCTGGAGCATATTGCAAGCTTTGCCAAAGTGCAGGCATTCATAGGCTGCATGGGGAAAGTATTACTTCTTGCAGAGACCTTCCTGGCCACTTGCTGTCAGGAGTTCATGGATGTAGCCCGGGGGAATCTCCATTGGTCCCTTACTCAGAGAACAACCTCCTGCGGGTATTGTTCTGTACAGATTCCTGTGAGCCATTGGAAGCATTGTCCCATCCCCTCATATCATTGCAGTATCTGTTCTTTAAGTAGCAGCACTCTGCAGTAGTTGGAAGAGTGTCATTTGTAATATGCGTATATCCCTTCAAGGTCCTCTACCAATCCACATCCATTGTACCACACTACAATAAAAGGTCCACCACAAGACCCCGGAAAACACGGACCACTTCCCATACCTTGGGAGGACTCTCAGGGGAAGCAGATATGGATGATGAAATTCATAATCATTCAGTGCATCAGCACACTTTATTCAATTGAGGAGAATGGTATTTGAAGATCAAGATATCAGATCTGGCATGGAAGCAATGATCCCAATATGCTTCAGGAACCTCAAGGCACTGGAAAAGTAGCAGCAATGCTGTCTCCACAAAATCCTCCAAATTCACTGGAAAGATGAGCAAACCAACATCAACATCCTCTCTCAGGCTAATATCCCCATCACCGAGGCCTTCATTCCACTTCATCAGCTAATTTGGGCAGGGCATGCCAGTTTTGCATGCTTGACACCAGGCTCTCGAAACAGACACTCTATTCTGAGCTCTGTCACAGGAAGAGAGCAGAGATCACAAGACAAGATTCGAGGACGTGCGCAAAGCCTCCCTGTGGAAATGCAGTAACACCACTGGCTCCCTGAGAATCCCTGGCCCATCATCGGTCAAAGTGGAGAAGGAAAATTTGGGAATGTTGTGAGTGCTTGAGTCCATGGATCAAGAGTACATCAAAACCCTGCACAAGCTGTGGAGGAAGCAAGCCACCTCGCAAACTACCAACTGATCCACCTCATCAGGTATCTCCTACCCCATCTGTTCAAAGATCTGTGGTCCCCACATCAGCCACCTCAGAACCCACAAAACCAGAGTGGAAGAAAGTCACCTTCAATCCCAAGGGTGTCCCTTTAAGAGCTTGGTATGCTTTAAGACCTAGCTGCCAAGGTTGAGGCTGTTAGATTAAATGACAGTAGTTATGAGATCTTGCCATTAATTAATAGAATAGTGTGCACTGAAACTAAAACAATATAGCACTATAAAACAATATAGAACAATATAAAACAATATAGACAACACTAGGCAATACTGGTCTGCAAACTTCACAATTAAAGATTGCAATGATTATGAAACTTTGAAAATAACATTAGGGTGACACACAACATTGTTTTAATGCCACTAAAATATGATAGCTTCTTGACCACTTTCCTGGAATAATCTCAACGCTGTCAAATACTCACCACTAAACAATGGTATTTGGGATTTCCAACCTTAATAAATTCATACGAGAAATTTGTAATGCTTTGCAAAATTATAATAGGAATAATGATGACCTGTGGGCCATGTAACAAAATAATTAAACAAATTAAAGAAAAAGACCTTGACAGAAACTTACACTGATTTTCGTGCCCACTGATGAGTATCGTCTTAATATTTACCTCAGGCTCAGCTTGTAGCTCCCTGCACTGTTTTGCCAGTGGAGGTTTGCCCTTGGACTTTTCCAAAACATCAGCCTCACTGTTAACACATTAAATAACATACATCCACCCTGTGCCAATACAAGTGGTGAATAAGAGTTTTTTATTATACTTGGTGCAAGTAGAGATTGAAGTTCTGAGTCTTTACTGCCCATCTTGTTTACCACTAGAGGTATATAGTACTGAGTCTGTGTCATAAATGCAGTCCTTTGAAGAGATATAAATAAATGTGATACTGAGACATTGATTGTCACAGTACACAAATCTGGACAAACCTCTGCCTCACTCAACTTTGTTGAGGATGATATTCTGTCAAGTGTCCTCGTGGAGTTGCTAATCTTGATTATTTGAGAGTGGAACTGTTTCTTGTTATTTCACAGATGCCAATGATGAATTCAGCAATGAGTTCCCATCCACTTGAAACCCACTCCCTCAAACTCGAGGGAGAATAGAAGAGAGCAACAGAAGTAACTTATGCCATGCTTTGAGCCTGTTTTGCCACGCAGTCTTACTATGGTTGATATCTATTTCTTGGCTTCATTTACGTGCCTTGGTTTCTGTAACCTTGTCCAACTAAAATCCATCAATCTCATCTTCAAAATTTTTAATTGATCTCCAGCTTCATCACATTTCAGACTTTCACTCCCCTTTGGGTGGAAAAGTGCTTCCTGATATCACCCCTGAACAGCCAAGCATTGATTTCAAGATTATGCCCCATCATTCTGAGCTCCCCACCAGAGAAAGGAATTCATCTCTACTTATTCAAGTTCCTTTAATATTCTAATACTATTGTTAAATTTACTATAATCAAGGGAATTATGAGTCTTTCATATGGAACCTGCCTTCCTGCTTTGATCAATTTAGCCCAAGCATCATTCAGATCAATCTGCATTACATCCCACTCAAGCACATATATCCCTCCGGAGGTGAAATGGCCAAAAATGAAAACATTACACTGGATGAGCTTTGCACAGCTGCATCACCATTAAAATTCAGCTCCCTAAAGGTGAAGAAATAGTCTATAAACCTTGCAGATGTTTTGATTTTTTAAAATGTATTTTGCCCCAACTGACACACAGGATTGTCATTGTACTTAGCTGAAACTATGGCCCCTTAAACCAAACATTAAGTAAAGCATATAGAGAAGCTGCTTGACCTGGTTTCAAACTGGGGATTCTGAAAACTGTCTTCTGGTGATAATGCATTCGGAGCTCTAGAAGGAAGTTTTATTTTTAGCTCCTTTTTGGAGTATGAGCTGTTTATCATCTGCTCCTGCCTAAGGTTACTTTACAGATACAGGAGAGCTCTGGCATGGGGGAATAAACCTTGGTTGTTGTACAGTTGCAAGGTCGTGAGAATAATTCTCTTTTCAGCATTGTTTTAACAAAAGGGGAAATCTTGCTGTAGGTTTGGATTCATAGGCTGCAAGAGGTAGCAGAAGCTTGGAGATTTATATTTCCTGTCCTTGTAGGTAAAATGACCGAGACTTGAAAAGACAGAGTCTAACATTCATATCACACTTTTCACATCCCTTTTAAAACACACCAAAACACTTTTCAAGTGTGGTGGCTGTTTTAGTGTAGGAAATGTGGATAGCCAAATTATGCAAAGCAAGCTCCCACAAACAACAATGTAATAATGACCAAATAATCTGCTTCCAGGATGGTGGTTGAGGGATATAGACATTGGTCAGCACCTAAGGACTAACTTCCATGTTATAGACTCATAGCGTTACACAGCACACAAAAAAACAGGCCTTTCGGCCCATGATGTCCATGCCTCCCTTGCGCCTCTCTACACTAACTGCATTCACTCGAATCGATTTCTGCTTCTCCCCGCCTGGTGAACGCCCTTTCCACGTTGCCCAGTCTACTTCCAACAGCCTGCTCCCCCTGCGGCCGACTGCTGCTGCTCATTCCTCGCTTAGTTGCCCCTTCTCTCTGCCCGTCCCCGCACCTGGTTCACCCTACACGGTCCGCTATCCCCCCTCATCCCCATCATCCCCATCATCCCCATCCTGCAGTGTTCCTTTCAGGTCCGCCTGCGCCAACCCCCTCCCCGACCTCTCCCTTTCAAGTCCGCCTGAGCTCCACCCTGCCGGGTCCGCACCCAGTCTGCCGTTCCGGTGAACGGATCGACCTGCCGCCTGCGCGCTTCCCCCCGCCGCCCGCTACCTCTGCGGCCCGGCAGTTCACTGCCGCTTCGCTCCGTCTTCTCAGACTGTCAATGCTTTCCCCAGCCCGGTGCGGTGGCTCATCACCCTGCACCTCTTGCACGTTGCGCGGTGCACCTCCAGTCAGCCGCTTGCCCCGCTTCACGCTGCGGCCGACTGCTGCGGCTCATTCCTTGCCGAGTTGCCCCTTCGCTCCGTCCATCCCCGCTCCTGGTTCACCCTACACGGTCCGCCAGGCCACCATCCTTTCAGGTCCGCTTCAGCTCTAGACTGTCTTCACCCTTTCAGGTCCGCCTGAACTCCGACCTGCCGTCTTCCTCTCAGGTCCGCACCCGATCACCCTGCCGCCCCCCGGCCACTCTCGCTTCGTGCTTTGTCCTTGATTGAAATTGTGCCGTGTGCTTTTTAAATCAACAGGATTATTAGTTCTGATGAAGGGTCTTCGACCTGAAGCCTTAATTCTGTTTCTCTTTCCAGAGATGCTGCCTGACCTGCATAAGGCTTCGGGCATTTTGCTTTTAATTCAGAATTTGCAGGTTTATTGATTTCGCGGGTGGAGGGGGCCTCAGTTGAATAATATAGCCACACTTTTGACAGTCTCTGGAGGAAGGCAGCTGGCACCTATTGGTACAGAAACATGCTGGATCTGGACTGCCGCTTTCAATCGCTGCCTGCACATATCTGATGTGCATGTGGTGGGCCTCTCTTGGTCCCACCTCCCACCTTTGCCACCGAGATCCAGAAGCAGTCTCGTGTCTGCTGTGGTTCTGTGTCTCCTGATGGAGGAGGTGTACGTCTGGACCCAGGTGGTGATTGTCCACCTCCAGACCCTGCAGGGACACCGATACACTGAGCATCCTCCCAAACTGGCTGCACTGACGTATTTTATCTGTTGGGGGCACCGCCTTCGGCGGACGCACGACTCCCGGCGGTGTGAGCATCAGCCGTGCTGCTCTGCCGGAAGTGCCCGTCTTTTGCTGGGAACCTTTTCGGAACCTGGGATGTGGTCACCTGTGGTTGGAGTGCTCCCCGCTGGTAGAGGAGGACTCTGTGGCTGTCCGATTGGCCGGACGTGCTGGTGGGCTGGATGGTGGAGTTAGCTGCTTGTAGTGGGTGTGGAGGGTTCAACAATAGTCATGGAAACAGGAATATATAAAATACAACACGGAGAGAGGCCCTTCTGCCCACTGAGTCTGTGCCTACCATCACTTGCCCATTTACACCAATCCTGCATTAATCCCATTTTATGTTCTCCCCACATTGTCACCATTCCCCACCCCCAGAATCTGGGGTGAATCTGACCAACCTGATCAGCAGGGGTTGCTTATCGGACCCTGGCTCCTGAAACATTCCTTGGGTGTCAATCCCACACAACCAGAGTCTCAGAAACTCCCTCTGGGCCATTCCACAGTGCACGGAGAGGCTTCCTGCACCCTGTCCACGTCCGCACCCTCGTCTGGCACTGGGACCCACCGTGCCAGTCTGCACCGGAGTGGAGATCTCGCAACGCAGGAGTCCTCTCCCGTTTACAGTGGGGTCCAGGGGTGGAGGGTGTACCACAGCAGTGCTGTACAACAGGTTTGTAAGTTGGTCCACGGACTCCCAGGCCCCTGCCTTTTCTGCAGCCTGGAGGATTCTGTGTTCCACGTACGTACTGAGTGTGAGAGGCTGCACCCTGTGTTCGAGCTGCTCCTCAAGTTCAGGCTGCACTCCGGCCCCACTCTCCTGATCTCTGGTGGGGCGGGTGGTGAGGGATCTCCTCGTCAGTCTGCTCCCGGACCTGGTTCAGGTGGTCACTTCCGGGTCCAGGCAGTCTGAGCCGACTGTCTGCCCTGCTTCCAAGGGTATATCCCAGCCCAGGTGTCCCCTGGAGAGAGAGCACGTGGGGTCCACAGGTTCTCTGGAGGTGTCCCAGGCCTGTGATGGGGGAAGGATGTCAGCACAAGCTTGGGTAGAAATGAGGTTGTGGGCCACCTGGTATTGAGGGTCCCCTGCCACCCTCTGTGGAGGGTGATTCAGAAAGGTCTTCAAGCTAGCTGTAGCGGAGAGAGATGGAGTCTCGATAAAATGTCTCTCCTGTAGGACAGCACCTTTCACATCTTCACCTTGAGGCACCCGAGAGCTGTTCTGGTGTTAGCGCTGGGTGGTGCTTCACATCGGAATCCCCACTGACCATTGACGCGAATTCCCACTCCCCAGCCTGTCGATCTGCACTCCATCCTGTGGCCGTGTCGAGCCACACCGGCATCACTAGATCCCTGCGGACATCTCTCTCCCCGTCCCCTGTGCTTCCTCCCCTCTCGCTCCTGTCTTTTGGTGCCACCGTCACTGCCCACCCTCCCCTCTAACCCCTCTCTCCTGGTGCTGTGCAGAAGTCTGAACCTGTTCCCCGTCTCTCGCCAGGTCGGGGGAAGGTCTTTAAGCTGAAGCTGCCCTCTCTGCGGACGATGACCCTGAGCCAGCAGTCTCTGGCCAAGGAGGGCTTCGACGTAGTGGCTGATGAGCAGCCGCAGTCGGACAGGGACTCGCTGGCCATGCAGGACCTGCGGGGGTTCCGCAGCGACAACTGCGTCCAGCCCGAGGCAGCCGAGTGGGAATCCCTGACGGACCTCGTCAACAAATCGGTGGCGCGCGGGCCCGGGAGCGAACCCTCGCCGGGGCGGGGACGTGACCCGGATCCAGAGCTGCGATGTACCAACACCAACCTGATGCAGCTTCACTCTGGGGAGAGTTGTCCCAGCATCAGGAGGGCCTCCTCTGTCGACAACATCGAGCTGATGAGGAACAAGTTGGAGAAGAAATTCAAGGAGAAGAAACCACCTTCAGGTGAGAGAGAACCGACAATGTTCCTGGATCTTCCGACCTGGTGCCTTTGCGATACCTAACGGTGGGGAGATGGGGCCCTGGCACTAACTGGGTTCAGATATAGACCGGTGTGTAAATGTCCTGAAGCTCCGGCCACATGGGTCATACGTGAAATGAAATTGGACTGTCGCAGCTCGTGGCTTCCGTGAACATTAAATGAGTGACTTGGGGCCTCTCGCACAGTCACCTCTCACATTGCTGGAGCCGAGAAATCTCTAGGAAATGGGGCCAAGGTAGAAAACAGGAGCATTACCCCATATCTGACCCTGTGGGAGTGTGTGGCTGGACAGTGCAGAGGGAGCTCCACTCTGCGTCTGATCCTCTTTTAAAAATTATCTGTATTACAATATACAATCTACAAAACTACAACAAACACAGTGACAGTAGCAGTGACCAATGCAGTGACTAACAAACTAAATTAAATTAAAATATCCCCATCCCTACCAAGGATGGTGCTTATCCCCTGCAGTGCCTAACAGTCCCAGAATGCCTCCATGGTACCCGTGGACAACGCGTATTCCCTCTCCACAGTTACCCGGGCACGGACATAACCCCGGAACATCTCGAGGCAGTCCACCCGGGCAGCACCTTCCACTATCCGCTCCCAGGACCCACGGATAGCCACCTTAGCCAGCCCCAGGAGCAAGTTCACCAAGATATCCTCAGCCCCCCTTACTGGATGACCACAGATAAACAGGGTGGGGCTAAAGTGCAGCCAGAAGGCGAGGAGCAGCCCCCGCAGATATGGAGAGGGGCTGCAACCTCGCACGCTCTGTGTACATGTGGTACACGGTCTCCTCCAGCCCACAGAAGTGACAGTCGGCAGAGAGATCTGCCTACAAACTAAGAAACTTATTACAGGGCCACAACCCTGTTCAGCAGCCTCCGCCCCAGGTCCCTGACGTACATGGGAAGTACACCCCCATAAAGGGACTTCCACAGTGGACCCCCCTCACTCCCAGGTAGAAAAACCTACCACCACGGTGTGTTGGAGTGTTGGACAAGAGCTAGGGAGTGGAGCAGCAGCCCGTTTAGGTACCTCCTACCTGTACCTCGGAAGGGCACAATTGGTACCAATGAAAGGCAACTCAAGTTGTGTGGGGCCGGCTCCCGGCTAAGATTGCGGGGGCCTAGGCCCACTGAGCAGCTCCGGCTGAGTAGCCAGAGTCACTCCACACAACCAACCTCCCCTGACGCCCGGTAAAGTAGTGCAGGGGTGGTCCGTTCTCTCAGGGGCACCACCCTCTGCCAGCAAAGGGGGCTCCTGGCCAGAGGCAACTATGTTCCAGGCTCCCAGCAGGTCCTGATAGAAGCTGGGCAGCCTCCGCAGAGCAGCCCGGCGGACGCCCGCCGGTGGTAGCCGCGTCACCTCATGAAGGCAGTGGCCCCACAGAGAGAGTACGTCGCCAGCACGTGCCACCTGGGAGGGTGCTTGGTGTACAGGAATCTCTGCAGGGTCCTGGTGGAGAGCCGCCAGCCGGGTTCGTACACACACCAGTGACAGTCCGCCCTCCTCCAACGGGAGACTCGGGACCGCTGCGGAGACCCAGTGTCTCCTATTGCCCCAGAAGTCCACTAACTTCCCCTGCATTCTTGTGGCAAAGGCTGCGGGTGGGGTCAAGGTGACCATCTGGTACCACAACATGGGGGCCACCAGATGGTTTATGACCAGCACCCTGCCTCGATAGGAAAGCACCCTGAGGAGGCCTGACCAGCACCCCAGCCAGGCCACGACTTTCATCTCCAGGTCCTGCCAGTTTTCCAGCCAGGTCTCCCCAGAGGGACTCAGGTAGACTCCCAGGTAGAGGAGACGTGTGGTGCTCCTCACAAACAGTCATCTCCAGCAGGGAGTCCACCTGCCACTGACCCACTGAGTCTGGAACATTTCGCCCAGTTGATCCTGGCATAGGACACTGCTGAGAAAACCTCCTGGCGCCGGTGCATCCTCTGCAGGTCAATGGGGTCTGTCACCATCAGTGGAAGGACGACCTCCATGTCCAGCTTGTGCAGAACCAGACCCATCAACTTCCTCCTCAGAAGAAGGGAGTGGTTCATCACAGCTGGCGTACAACTAGCCGGGCATGGGGCATCCCTGACATACTCCTCTCCGAAGGGGAATGGGTGCCGTCAACAAACGGTTAGCCTTGACCAGGTACTCTCCGGCAGAGACGGGAGCTGGACCCGGGCCACAAAGTGCAGTCCCAGCCTGAACGCCTGCTGTGTGATCACCAGGAAACCGTGATCCACCCGGTCAAGCACCTTCTCCTGGAAAAGGGAGAGAAACACTGCTGGGGACCCAGTGTCCTGGATCGGATCTGGACCAGGTGGACGTTGTCCTGAATGGACCAGCCTGGGACTGTATAAGACTGGTCTGGATGTCTGATCTGTTGCAGCACAGAGCCATGGTGGTTGGCCATTGACCAGGCGAAGACCTTGTAGTCCGTGCACGAGAGAGAGACCGGCCGCCAGTTCTTCAACAGGCGGAGGTCTCCCTTCTTGGGCAACAGGACCACAACAGCTCTCCGCCATGAAAGGGGCATCTCCCCGATGGTCAAGCTCTCCCCCAGGACATCCCAGAATGCCTGAAGGAACTCGACGGTCAAGCTGTCCTGACCTATCCGCAGCTGCTGAAGAGCCACAGACAGCTCAGCCTGAGTCGGGAAGGTCCGACCGCTCCGCTTCCTCCGGCCCGACTGTTGGCAACCCCTCCCAAACCACACTGCACACGTCCACACAGGATGGGTCCGGCGAGAACAAGTCCCCATAAAAGGAACAGATTTCCCTGGTAATCCCGGCAGGATCAGTGACAGAGGAACCGTCAGCAGCCAGTAATTCTACCAGCTGCTCGTGGACTACCCGCCGTTTCTCCAATGAGAAGAAGAAAGGTGAGCCACGGTGCAAATCGCACAGCATTTGGATCCGTGCCCTCACGTACGCACCTCAGGACCGCTCAAGCTGCAGTACCCTCAGCATGTCCTTCTCCTGGTAGTCCTGCAACAGACTCGGGTCCCCAGTGGTCAGACCGAGACGGGACTCCAAGTCAAGCAGCTCTCTCTCAGTTCAGCCGATCTCAGAATCCTGCCCCTCAATCAACCCCCTCGTGTACTCCTGACATAGAAACCGGGCGTGGGCTTTGCCCACATCCCACCATAGCCGCAGGGAGCAGAAGTCCTCCCGGTTCTCCCTCCAGGCAATCCAGAAAGCTCTGAACAAATCCTGGAATCAGCTGTCCTCCAGCAGCTGGTTGTTAAAGTGCCAGTACGTGGACCCCACCCACGTGCGCAGTGGAGTGAACTCCACCCACACAAGGTGGTGGTCTGAGCACTGCACCAGCTGCATGGAGGCCACCGAGGCACAGGAGATGTACAGTGGGATGCAAAAGTGTGGGCACCCCGGTCAAAATTTCTGTTACTGTGACCAGCTAAGTGAGTAAAAGATGACCTGATTTCCAAAAGGCAGGAAGTTAAAGATGACCGGTTTCTTTCATATTTTAAGCAAGATTACTTTTTTATTTCCATCTTTT
>JAUZTB010000087.1:68075502-68085591 GCA_034780895.1 Rhynchobatus australiae | reverse complement strand
GACTCCAGTCCTGTACCAGTGTGCTGCATTTGGGTTCTCTGTGAGCTTGCTCTTTGCTCAACATTGTGACACACTGTTCAATAAGATCACAGTGTCACTTCCCTGCAGTAATCCCATACCCCTCGAACAGTCACAGGAATCATTCTGGTGAATTTTTGTTATGTTGCTGAAGGGTGGAGTGTTCTCCCCTAGTATGAGAACATACGTGTGCTGTGCTCCACGTGTGGAGTCACCAATGCTTTAAAATATGATTTTCTTATTCTTTGACTCAAATGCCTTTGCAGTAAAGGGCAACTTACCATTTTGCCTGCTAATTGTTTGCTATTCCTGCATATTGATAAGATCTGGAGAGGGTAAGCATACAGTAGATCTAGAGAGCATTTCAACTACCATTTATAAGTTCTTTAAGAGAGAGTTTATTGATTTTCCTTATCAAAGTCAACAACTTTACCTTTCCCACATTATAGTCTGCCTGCAACCTTCTTGTCCACTCGCATAATCTACCTGGATCCTTCATCAGACGCTTTGCAAAATGTTAATTTCCTATTGATTATTTGGCCCATAGTCACTATGCTGGCTCCTTGACTTAATCTCACTCCCTCCATTCTCCCCAAAGCTTGCACATTTGTAAGTAACATCTCGGTCACATTTGTAAGTAACTGTTGAATCTGCATCCAACAACAGCAACTTGCATTTAAATAGCATTCTCAGCATAAAATATCCCAGGTATTTTATAGCCACAGATATGAAACTAAATTTGACATCAACCCTTATAGGGAGATGTGAGGACACGTGACCAGAAGCTTGATCAAAGAGGTAGGTTTTAAGAAGCACTTGAAAGGAAGAGAGAGGTGGAGAGGATTATGGATGGAATTTTACCTGCTTTCAACCAGTACATTCCAGATCAACCCTTCTCATTGCATTAAAAAAACATTTGACCTCATTTCCCCTCATTCTTTTGCCAAGTCCTTGATCTTTTGAGACTCTGCTGGCAATGTGTGGAGACAGCAATCAGCTTTGTTGTTATAGGTGACAATGGAATCCAGAATTATTCTGCTGTCTGCAGTGGAGCTCCTGACTTTAAGTGTGCCTGGAGATGTGTGCTGTGAGGTAGTTGTGGGTTGTGAGTGTGAGAAGAAAAGTTCCAGATATTGGCTGATGGCAAAATGGGATACAGCTAGTTCTTGGTTGATGTGGGGGCTGCGCTCCTGGAAGACATTTTGTTAAGGGAAATTTCATAAATTGAAAAGACTGGGCAAAGTGTATTATTGCTATTTCAGTGCATCATGTTCTTACATACAGAGTGTGACACACTGTTCATTAGAACAGAAAATTGCTTTGTAAATTAAAGGTACATATCCCAAAGAGTCAATGATATAGCATAATAGCAAAAAGTGGTAAATTGAGCATTCACATACTGAGGAATTAACTGATCTTCTCCATAGTTGTGTCTGGTAGGATTTAGAGAATTGGGGACTGCATTTCACCTGCAATCTTGATCTCTTCCAGAATTCAGGCTCACCCCCTCTTCCTGACCTCTTGGTTGGAGAGACATTTTCCAGATAATTCCCCCCCCTCAAGTTTGCCCGAGCATTTAAAATCTGCTTTTTTGCATCTCCCAGGGGGGCTGGACTGTAAGAGGACTGTACACAGAGTGGCTCACACAGTACAGTACTACAGGTTTTGTGGCATGGGCTGGATGGGCCAGAGGCTATTTTCCAGTTTGTCCCTGTTCACATGTTTAAAGTCAAGTCCAAGTCGAGTTTATTGTCATATGCACAAGTACATGTATGCACAGGTGCAATGCAAAACTTGCAGCAGCATCACAGGCACATGGCATCAGATAAGCAGTATTCACATGAAAATCATAAATTAAACATAAATTATACACAAATTTTTACAAGAAAGAACACAATTAGAACAAAAGAAAAACAAAGCCCATTGTAGTGCAAAGTGATCACAGTGTTGATATACTGAGGTAGTGATTAGCGTTGTGCAGGTTGGTTCAAGGACCAAATGGTTGAAGGGAAGTAGCTATTCTTGAACATGGTGGTGTGGGTCATCAGGCTTCTGTACTTCCTGCCCGATGGTAGCTGTGAGAAGATGGCATGGCCCGGATGGTGGGGATCTTTGATGATGGATGTTGCCTTCTTGAGGCAGCATTTCATGTAGATACTTCCAGTGGTGGAGAGGGATGTGCCCGTGATGTACTGGGCAGAGTCCACTACTCACTACAGCTTTTTACATTCCTGCACATTTGAATTACCATACCAGACCATGATGCAACCAGTCAGAATACTTCCAACAGTACACAGTTGTACAAGTGGGAGGGCCAAGTCCTCCCCTACATCTGAATTTGTTGCACAGTTGCATGGTCACATTGATAAGGCCAGAGGTACGTGATCTTGTCCACCATCCTGACTAGAGATTGGTGCACTGGGAGAATGAGGCATCAAAATGATGTATTAAGGGAGTGAAAAATAGGGAAGGAGGAGTTGGGAGTGATGGGTAATGTATGTGGAGAGTAGGAATGATAGATGACAGTATCTAACATTCCTACTCTCCACATACATTACCTTCAAACCCATGACCTCTACCAGCTAGAAGGTCTGGTAGAGGTCATGGGTTTGAAGGTAATGACCGCCACCTAGAGGTTGCCCTCTAAGCCACGCACCATCCTGACTTGGAAATATATCACTGTTCCTTCACTGTCACCAGGTCCAAATCCTGGAACTCCCTCCCTAACACCATTGTGAGTACACCCACACCTCAAGGACTGCAGCGGTGCAAGGAGGTAGTTCAGCACCACCTTCTCAAGGGCAATTAGTAATGGGCAATTAATTGCTGCCTCAGCCAGTGCAGCCCACATCCCCTGAATGAATAAAATCAAATCTCGCTAGCTACCCTGAGGAAGGGAGATGGTGCACAGTGAGGAGGGAGCTTCAAAAGAACAAAACACTTGAAACTGTACCTTCTGTTCAAGTAACACTTTTTTATATTTCTATGATCACAGCGGGTGCCTCACTAGAAGTTGAACCTTTAACTGTAAAACTCTGACTATGTGCTGTGATATTTTTTTCAGAGTCAAGCATTTCTGAGTGTAACATCTGTGTTGAATGAGGCTTCAACTGTTTGCATTAGGGCGCAGTTTGAAACTTCTGCCAAAACACACATTGAAGAGGCGGGTTGTGGGAACTCTCTTCCATGCAGGATCCTAATAACTGGAATGTAACTGCTTGTGTTGGAGTCAGAATTGAGTGATGTTGCTTTGTGCAAAATGCTGCCATTGACATAATTGCCAACTGGTGTTTTAGGTCTCATTGTTTGTGGTTGGGCTCAGTGATGAGGATATTGCAACTGACTTCAGTGATTGTCAGGACAGCAGGAGAAAAACCAGCCTGCAGTGATGCATCTGATTCCTGTCAGCCCCATTGTTGCAGAGTGTGAATGTATTAGGTGTGAGTTAGGTTCCAACTCTTGTTCAATATTTCCTGGAGACTGACTTCCAGGTTCCAATTACCACCCTCCTCCCTCCATACTGGTCGCCAAGTACACCCATCTTCACAGTGCCTTGCCTTCACATGCCAATTGGAAAGAAAATCTGATTGGCTTCTACCTGACTGTCAATCAACCAATCTTTTTGTTGCATCATCAATGCTTATAAAATGCTCAAATGTAACGTGAATGTCATACACAAGTATCCTTAATGCCTCTGTGGTGTACCTCCTGAATTGTCTGTGGCAGTGTCCTGGAATTCATGAGTTCTTGGAAACCAGCAATATTAGATCTAAATAAGATTGGAGGAGTGGAGTACTAATCCCCCCCATAAACAGCCGGCAAGAAACCAAGCAATGGAACTGTACAAGAGAATGAAAAAAAACAAAGCGTTGGAGGAACTCAGCGGGTCAGGCACCACTTATGGAGGGAAATGGACAGTCAACGTTTTGGGTCAAGACCCTTCATCTGGACTGGAGTACAAGAGGATAATGAGCGAGGTGAAGGGTGGGAGGGCAGAGGACGATAGTGAACTGAAGGAACTTGTTTTTAATTGTCCTTTATGCGTGAACTGCCCTTTATGAACAGAGGACAAAGGTAGCACCCAGCAGAATATTACAAAGACCAGACGGTCGCAGATTCAGTGCCCTGTGGGCCAATGAAGTTGAGATCCCAGTTTCAGTGTCCAAGGGCACAGCAACTCTTCTCTGAAGCCCCCCCACTCCACCCCATCCTAGATGAAATCTCATTGGCATTGAGACACAAAGTGCATTGCAATGGCTAAGAGACTGAAGGACAGCCAGCAAAAGTCGTCAACCACAGAAGAGTAGGAGAGAAAACTAGAACAGGAACAACTCTGTATGAGTTGTGGCTGATGAAGGCTAATTATAATCTGATCACCAAATCTTCTTAACTTTATTTTTGTTTAATTTCCTTTCCTCATCAAGTTTCTCCAGCCATCCCCTTTCCTGATGGTTTTGACCTTGCCTTGTCCCATTCCTTTTCATCCACTTGTAATCCTAGAATCTCCCATAATGGTTCTGTTTCCTGTTCCTACGTGTTAACCTCTGAAGACATCCGAAGATACATGCTTCATCCATTTGGTAACATTGGTCAACAATTCATCTCTGGCTCCACAGCCATGCAGGTCGCCTGTCTGGGCCACCACCACCTCTTGGCCCCTCCACCACTGATGTTGCCTTGCTGCTTGAATCTGATAGCCTCAATATAAGGCAAGGGTGCCACGGCTCTCCTCGATCCTGTCCCACACGTGTGAACTTCCAGTAAGAATCATATCAAATCATCAGGAGCAGGGACTCTGGCTGATCTTTCTCACCAAACTTCCCTCCCTAACTTAGAGGATCTAAAGTTTACCCTATTGCTGGGAGGGATCAGGGATTAAAACTGGTAACTTCCTGCTGTCCCTGACCCCTAAACTCATTGGATAAATATTGGCCATGCTTACACACCAGGAGCTGCAATTGAAGCACTTATTGCTGCTCATTGAGGGTGGTCATTGAGGGTGGTCTGTTTGCTATCAGTTTGATGAAGCTCTCTAAGCACATACTAAATGTTATCTCCCATTGCTTGTATAGACCAGGTTCAGTGAGTAAATGGTTCAACTGTAAACTTTACAATCAACCGATTTGAACCAATTGACCCCATTGCCAAGGCCAAAAGGTTTGACCTTTGAACTGACCTTTTGCACATGGAATGTGCATTTTGTGCAATAATGGACTCAAACAGTGAATTTATTAGAAAACACTGACTCCAGACCCTGTTTTGTCCCAGGATTTAATTCAGAACCTTGGTTGTTGCAAGTGGGGTAAGAATATAAATGGTTTCAATTTCTCTTAATCCTTTTTCAGATATCCTTGTTGCCATGTGTGGTGTCACTGCCTTATAGATGATAATAGGTTCAGTGAAAATTATTGTATGCAGGTTGCTGCTTTTCATGGGAGTACTCCACCTCTCCGGGATTTGGCCATATTTCTGAGCTGCTCCTCCATGGGCTATTATTCACTCAAGGGTGTTTGTTAGCCAACTCGGAGAGTCTTTCCTATATCAACCACTTCTAGAAAAAAACATGCTCACCTTCAAAACCTTCTTCTTTGACCACTGCTCCACCATAATCTCTCTAAAAATCCTACATCAAAACCTTTCTCTTTCGCTATTTGTATCACACAGCACATCTTTTGTTTTACTGTGAAGTGTCTGGTCATAATATGTGTGAGGAATATTATATGAAAATGCTGGTTGTTGCTCATTAATTATTGTGCCTGCTGAAGTGTAATTCTGCTTTTCACAGCTCTTGACTGCTTTTGAGATGAACACATTTTAAAATTCCATGAAGTACACTAATATGTTTAACATCGATAACAGAATAAACAATGGCATAGTTAGCAATCAATCATTTGACAACAATGCAGCTATTAGTGTTAGTAATAAAGGCATAAAATAATAATTTGCCAGTGGTTGCAAGCTGAGAGTGGTTAGGGAGATAAAATATTGGCTTAGTGAATTGGAGGTGCTCTGTATTATGGTTATTATGGTGGCCTAAGATAGATTTGCAATTGTCCCCAAACTCTGGTAACTTCCGAAGATTTCTGTTGGATGATTGTGACATGGTTCATTAGAGTAATGTTAGCTCTCAGAAAAGTTGACAACGCTAGTTTCTTTTTTATTTTTGTTTCCAGGCTCAGAGCCACATTGGTTAATTAGTGTTCACTGCCAGTTTGAGGTATGAGCTGGGGGTGAAGCTGAGACTTTACTGCAGTGTATGTTGTAAGTAGTTTAGTGAGCAGCTAAGCTGTTATACAGCTCTGAAAGTTTTTTTGCATCAGTTGTTTTTCTTTTTGGAAGACTGGGGAGTGGAAATTATTGCAAGAGTTTCCAGCTTCATATGTGACAGTAAAATTAACTGTTGCCAGAGAGGAAACAATCTGCACTGTGCCGATCTCCATATAATATAACACACCCTACCACTTTGATCCTTGGCTTTAGTATTGTCTTGAACAGGATTCTGAACCCAGCCACGTGGCTGGACTGCTCCTCACCATGAATAATAATTGGCCATAGCATTAAATCAAGGAGGTTTTTAAGTTGCTGAGCTATTTACAAAGCTCAGTCCCAGTAAACACACATGTAATAGGCAGGTTGGCCATACAGCGCAGGGAACTTCTCTCTTTAGGAGTCTCACTGAGGAAGTGTACATGGTCCATGTGAATCTCTCAAGGGTATCATTGACTTAATTTGAGATTGAGAAGGTTGAAGGAATGCAGAGCAGGGCCTGGACCAGGTTTCCACTCCACCCAGAAATGAGCCCCTTTCAAGGTCTCCGAGGTTCACCTGTAAACTGTGCAAACTGTTTTTTATAGTGCAGGAAATGCCAGACCAAAACTAAATAATGAAATAAAGCGAGATGCATATAGCAGAGCCGGTCAAAGCTATAGAATTTCACCAAAGATACACACAGATGGAACTCCCTTTCTCCACAGTCGGAGCAGAACCTTTGAGATTTTATTCCCTTCATATTCTTTAAATACTTGCTCCCTTTGTCTTAGTAAGTGCTGAGTTACAGCTCCAGTGGCACAGTCTGGACTTTGTTAAAGTAGGTGATCTTTCCGCTGTCACTGCAGTCCAGGTGCAGGTATTGGTGAGTCAGTTGCATGTACAACCAAGAGGTGAATGCTATTGAATTCCTGATATATGATACTATGTCAAGAGTACAGACACATAAATTCATCCTTTTATGTCATATGTCCAGGTAATGACTATTAAGGCATAGAAGACATTGCAGCTAATCTCATTCTCACAATGTTGCTGCAGGACACCTACACACAGACTCTACATTCACAGATATGCACAGGCATATAGAAATGTATTTAGGCAAGCACATATGTAGCTACACCAAAAAGGATGAAAACACACACATACACCTACACACACACACACACACACACACACACACACACACACATATACGTATGAACCCAAGCCAGTTTTTGCTGGCCAGCCCAGCTCTGAGATCTATGGTTGACACCAGTTCCACAACTCTTTCTTGGCCAAAATCAACTCATTCATTATACATATATTCTGTATATAAAGCCAAGCAAGCATGCACAATCAGAAACACTCACATACACACAGATATAAGCATGCATACATGCATTTATGGAGATTCATGCATGTTCACATGTGCATTCAGACATATAATGCATGCATGCACATATGCTGTCATAGTGATAGACAAGCACACACAGACACTTGCACACAGAGAATCAGTCACTCAAACACAGACATACAGATAAGCATTCACATACTAACACTTAGATAAACACTGAGAAATCCTTGCATAGACACTTTTTTTACTGACGCACACACAAACACACACAGAGCAAGCAAGCAAAATACACCAGTGAATGCTGGAAATATCCAACATCTCAGAGAGCATCTGTTAACATTTTAGGCCAATGACCAGTTCTGTTGAAAAGACATCAGCCTGAAACATTAACTCTGTTTCCCTCTCCACAGGTGCTGCCTGACTTGATGAATATTTCCATCATTTTCTGTTTTTATTTCACAGTTCCTACAGTGGTCTTTGCAAACCACTGAGCAGCAGGAACCTGAGCCAGTTTTTGCTGGCCAGCCCAGCTGTGAGATCTATAGTTGACACCAGTTCCACAAGTCTTTCTTGGCCAAAATCAACTCATTCACCATTGTGAAAATGAGAAATGGACTAGTGATCTTCCAAATTTGTGAAAGAAGTTTATAATTTTTCAGACCTATTTTAAAGCTTATATTGTAGACATTAATGAAATTTACTTCTATCATGATACAACTGTAGTTTATCAAGTTGAGCAATTCATTGTGTTTGTTAGTCTTGGGCTGCCATAGGGCTGGCTTACCAGCATTTAACCAGCAGTGGGTAGTCAGGAGTAAAAATAAGGATGGCTGCATGCAATCAAACGGCACATGTCTCTGTCTCCCTTCTTGTACTATTATAATGAAGTTTATTCTAATAACAGTCCAAAATAAGCAACAGAAAATTCTCGAAAAACTCAGCAGGTCAGGCAACAAATTTGGAAAGAGAAACTGAGTTATGTCTTCAATCTAAAATGTTAATTCTGTTTCTCTCCACTGATGCTGCTTGACCTGCAAAGTATTTCCAGCATTTTCTGTTTTTATTTCAGATTTCCAGCATCTGTTTTTTGATTTTTACAACTTGAAAATGTCATCGTATCTTTCATGAGAAGACTCAATCCTGGTGCTAGAGTTAATTCCCAGGAGCCTGACTCCTCATTGCCACCATTACAACATACTTATTTTTTTTTGTTCGTGAACCTTGACAGTAAAACAAGAATTCACCAATCCATGCTCTCAGTGGGAAGTCAAATCTGAAGCTGGTGTAGCTTGGAAACGTGTCTTGAGTCTAAATTTATACCTGAGGCTGATTCTGAGCTGATTCAGATTAGTTTATTGTCATCTACACCAGGGTGTAATGAAATTCATTGTTCGCATGAAGCTCACAGAGTTAACAGTATACTTGGTAATAATAAATACAACAATAAATGCAATGACAAATGCAACACAGAAGAATGGTGCAAAGATTGTATTGGTAATTGTAGTGGTAGTTTTTGTGGTAATCCTGCAATAGAGTGTGAGGGTTGAGTTGGTAGCAGATGCCACTCAATATTGACAACCTTTGGCCCTTGCCACTAGTAGCAGGGAGAAAGCTGACAAACAGAATTTATACATCCCAGTTCTTCTCATCTTTTTCTCATTTGTGCCAGCCACCTCACTTGCATGCTCTGGAATTCTTATCCTACAGTCCTCAACCTCTCCACCTCCCTATCTTGCTTCAAGATTCCCCATAAAACCTTTGGTCAGGTCTGCCTACTCTTAGCTCCCTTGTTCAGCGACCACGTTTTCTTTTGGCCTCTATAAAACTGATAGAGGATTTTCTTGATGTAGAGCGCCATGGAAATGCAGCTTGCTGCCATGGCAACTTATGGCGCATGTGACCAGACTCCAAACTGAATTAGTCACTTGTGGTTTTTCGGAGGATAACTTGGCACTGCACCTCTGGCCAATGGGTGCAAAGTGGGGAGCACACTCTGGCACACAGTGGGAAAGCTCCTAGCATAATCCCTAGTCTTTGTGAGGTGAAGTATCAGTTAAACAGGGGCATAGGTGGGTCTTCAAATGTGCCAGCTTTCTTGGGGGCACATACACCCATCCTTTATGTTATGGGACAAGTATAACCTCACCTCTAATATTTTACTCAAATGCTTAAATAGGAAGGGAGCTTGTGGCTCTGCTTGCCCCTCCTTCCATCCCCATTGCAGTCCTCTGATGGGACACTGTAATTGCTCTCAGTGCCTCTGCAATCCCCATTACAAATAAGTGCTCTGATTTCCCTTCAGTGACTCCCAGTGGGTATCTATTAACTAGATGTCTGGTTTGGAGGTCTGAATTTGCCTCTATCTCCTTTCAGGGTCATGCATGAATAGCGGTCACCTGGCTCAGCTACAGGATAGTGTTTATGAAGCCACAGCATCTCTTGACCACCGGAGAGGAGAAGATAAAATTGGA
>JAUZTB010000087.1:68013004-68023453 GCA_034780895.1 Rhynchobatus australiae | reverse complement strand
TGATCTTGTTTTGAATACTATGGGCATTCAGTTAAAGTGCCCTTACACTCATTGTCCTTTTAGACTCTAGTAACCTTTGTGTCTTTTGTGTTCAACTTTTCTAAATTTCACTCTTTTCTCTTTTCTAACTTTTGCTTTGGTCTCTGCTTTGCTTCCCTCTGTCTTTCTGCATGGATTCCCACACCCCTGCCATATTAGTTTAAAGCCTCCCCAACAGCACCAGCAAACAATCCCCCTAGGACGTTGATCCCAGTCCTGCCCAGGTGTAGACCGTTGGGTTTGTACTGGTGCCACCTCTTCCAGAACTGGTTCCAATGCCTCAAGAATCTGAAACCCTCCCTCCTGCACCACTGCTCAAGCCACATATTCATCCTAATTATGCTGCTATTCCTACTCTGACAACCACGTGGCACAGGTAGTAATCCTGAGAGTACAACCTTTGAGGTCCTACTTTTTAATCTGGCTCGTAGCTCCCTAAACTCAGCTTGTAGGACCTCATCCTGCTTTTTTCCTATATTGTTGGTACCTACGTGCACCACGACAACTGGGTGTTCACCCTCCCCTTCCAGAATGCCCTGCAGCCGCTCCGAGACATCCCTGACCCTTGCACCCGTGAGGAAACACACCAACCCAGAATCCCATTTGCAGCCACAGAAGCTCCTATCTATTAACCTTAGCAATGGAATCCATTACCATTATAACTCTGCCACTCTTTTTCCTGCCGTCCTGTGCAGCAGAGCCACTAATGGTGCCAAGATCCTGGCTACTGTTGCCTTCCCCTGATGAGCTATCTCCCCCAACAGGATCCAAAGTGGTATATCTATTTTGATACAGATATCAAACTTCTTCACCATACAGTGATGAAGAAGGAATACGGGATATTTACCTTCATTAGCCAGAGCATAGAACATAAGAGCAGAGGATGGTACAACTATACAAAACATTAGTTAGGCTACAGCTGAAGCAATGTGCACAATTCTGGTCTCTACACTGTAGGAAGGACATGATTGCAGTGGAGAAGATGCTGAGAAGATTCACTTGGAAGTTGGCTGGGATTGAATGTGTCAGCTATGCAGAGATTCTGGACATGCTAAGCTTGTTTTACTTGGAGCAGAGAAGGTTGAGGAAGGACCTGATGTTTCATGAGGGGCATAGATAGGGTGAATAGTAAGAAACTTTTCCCCATAGCTGAGGTGTATAAAGCCAGAGAGCATGAGTTTAAGCTAAGGGGAAGGAGGTGTACAGGGCATCTGAGGATGATTTTTTTCACCCAGAGGGTTGTTAGAATCTGGAATGCACTCCCTGAAGGAGCAGTTGGAGGCAGAGACTCCTACAACATTTTAAAAGTATCCAGACGAGCCAAGGCATAGAAGGCTATGGAGCAAGTGCTGGAAAATGGGATTAGTATAGATGGGTAATCAGTAGTTGCTACGAACATGGTGGGCCATTGGGTCTGTTTCTGTGCCGTAGGACTCTATAATTCTATGAACCAACCCCTTACAATGGCTCCAGGTTATTGGTGTAATGCTGCATGATGTGGTCATAAACTGCAACATATGAGAGTATTTGTTTGTGTCTAACAAATACAAACAATGATTTACCAAGAAGAATTTTTACATCAAATAAAATGAAAATCACAAAACAGAAGTCCACAAGCAGTTAATTCATGCAACCATGGGCGGCAAGTAGTCCGTATCATATTTTTGTGTTGCAATCAGAGTGAATAAAGCCGGGAAAGGGAAATAATTACAGTTTGTAGCTCTTATGGCTCAAATTACAGGAAGTGCTTGAATGATGATAATGATGAGATAGACTAGGTTACCTAACAATATGCTTGCAAAAGTCACTACTGATATCTGCCTTTCTCTTCAAGATCTAGGGAAAAATAATTTTTAGCTTCTCATCTCAAGACTCAAGACGATTGAGGCTAAGAGAAGTGGAACTGGATAATTAAACCTGTATGCAGCAAAATTAATCCAAAGTCTTGGCACCGCATGAAAGCCTGCAGTTTAAAGAGCCCACTTTTATTGTTTTTTTCCGAGTGATTATTTCTCTCTTAAATGTGTTGACTTGTGTAGATCCTCTAGTGCTGCTGATGTCCAAGTACTTCACTCATTGTGTGTGTGTGTCTTAACTGAAAGAATACAAACTGCTTGCATTCATACAGCACCTACAAGATGTCCCGAGTCAAATCAAGTTGAATTTATTGTCATGTGCACAAGTATGGTGAGTTACAGGTACAATGAAAAACTTGCCTGCAGCACCACCACAGGCACATAGGTACTGACAACACACAGAATATAAATTATACATAAACTATACAAGACAGTGAAGAGACAAAAAACATGCAAAAACAAGATATTATTGCAGAAAAGTGAGACACAATCATAGACATTTATTTCCATTTCTCTATACGTTTATATGCCTATCCATTGTATAGTTAGTGAAAGACAATGTCTGAGAATAATAGAATCATGCAGTGCGGAAACAGACTCTTTGGTTGACCATGTCCATGCCAACCATCAAGCACCCACTTAAACTTATCTCATTTTATTTTCCCACATTCCCAAAAACTCCCCCAGATTTTACCATTCACCTACACATGAGGGGCATTTTACAGCGGCCAATTAAACTATAACATATATTTGGGATGTGAGAGACCAGTTGGTCATCTTGAAGTATAGACACTGTTTTAATTTAGCATCACAACAGCCTGTTTGCATGTAAAATAAAGGAACTTTTCCTAAAGTTTTAAAAGCCTCAGAAAGAGTATCTCTGAAATCAGCCCTATAATGTTATGTCAATAATAAGTCAATCTTCTCCTTGAATTGCTACCATGGTTTGAATGCCCCTGTGACCAGAATTGGAAACATTTAAGGTGCAGTCTAATTGGAGCACTGCACCATTTAGACATGACTTACCATGGCTCTGCTGTTATAGTCCATCATCTGGCTTGCTTTGTTCTTTGATCTGACATTATCTGAGCAATGTAGCTCAGCAATAATTTGGTATGTTGAATGAAGATTCTACAAAAACTTTCAAATCTCTCCCAATTGTCCTTTGCCATTTCAGCAAATTTCATGGAGTACAGACTTATTTATTCTTTATCCAAGCTAAATTTTAACTGTCGTTTGCTGCTGCTCTTATTTTTTGTCTCTTGAACTTGCTGTTCCCAAGTTGCCTCATCAGATTCAACTCTCCTTTCATCTACAAATTTGATCAATTGGCAACTTGAATCAAGTTGAACTCTAAGTTAGTGAAGTAAATGAAGAATAATATGTGATTCAACACCAACTGCTCCACTTTGCAATAACATTTCCTCATCCAGCTGTTCTCTGCATTCTGTACTAATTTCATGTTCCCTCCCAGGTCCTGGGGCCACTGCTTTAACTTCTGAAACACAAGAGATTCTGTAGATGCTGGAAAACCAATTTGACTGTATCAAATGGTTTTGCAGAAACAATGATGCAAAACAAAACACCAGTGTGCTGTGCTGTAGCATAAAGGAAAGCAGGATTATCCCTATGTTTACCTTACAGGGTGTTAATTCCTTATTTAAGAGAAAAAGATTACACAGGGTAATCTTGCATGTTCAGTGACAGTGCATCATTGGCATTGCCTGACAGCTGAGACATCTCCACGAACTGAAGAACAGCACCCTCTACAGCAATAGCAGAAGATAGGGTCTTAAGTTTTAACAATTCACTGCCTGAAGAATAACCTCACAAAGTCCATTTCACTTCCTTGTTTGAGCCAGCTGACAACAGAGGGGTTTAGGGAGCTGGTATCCATTCTGAAAGATGGTATGTCAAGAGACTAGTTGAAGACAGGGCCAGATGTGCGTGTATCTTGCACCTTGCATTTGGACAACCAACTGTCATTCATAGTGAAGGCATGTGTTGGATGGATTAACGATGGCTCACCACAGCCAATTAGGGTCAGGTTACAGAATAGAGAAGAACAAGGTGGAAAATGGGGTACAAAGAACATTTTCCATTCCTTGCCATAACAAAGCTCTCAGAATGAAACAGAATGTTATTTCTAATAATCCGTGGATTACTTATTACTGATCCTTTATCATTTTGCTAATTCTCTCATCATATTGACGAAGAATTGTAATATTTAATTACTAAACAGAAAGGGAGGGTGGCAAACAGGAGTTTGATAAGAGGCATCAGTTCAGTTTTACATTTATCTGGTCTCTTATTTATTGCTGTATTTTTAATTGACAATTTGAAAAGAGGCCTTTCTGATACTAGGAGTCTGAAATTTTTTGAATGATGTTTGCTCCACTGGGTGTACTTGGTTTAGCACCAAATATTAGTCATGTATGGTTAACACAAAAATATCTGTAATCTAGTCTTTAAAGATGGTGTTTAACAGTTAGTTGCTGTTAGAGTGGCATTGTTTATAGCTTTGTTTTGAGTGTTTAGATGCAGAACAAGCAGTGTTGGCTGTTGTCCTACCCAACAGAGCAGGAGGGAGAAAATTTCAGCAGAAACAAATATTTATCCCTCTCTCATCTTATACCTCTTACCCATTGTAGATATAGATTTGTGAGTGGGTGTAAGAGTCATACAGTATGGAGACAGGCACTCAGCCCAACTGTCTGATCACTGAGCACCCCTCTGCAGCAATCCAATTTTTCCTCTCACATCTCCAATAGCGTAGCCCCACCCCCCTCTGATTTCCCTGCCATCCATCTACATGAGGGGAAACATACAGTGGCCAGTTAATCTATCTGAACATCTTTGGCTTGTGGGAGGAAACTGGAGCACCTGGGGGAAACCCACACAGTTACAGGGAGAAGGTGCAAACTCCACAGAGATAGTATCCTGGTCAGGATCCAACCCAGGCCATTGGAGCAGTGAGGCAGCGTTGTTAACTGATGAACCACTGTACCAGTCTTGTCTGTTGTTATAAGTGAGTGCTAGGGTTGGATATGGGAAAGCAATACATATCACCACTGAAACAATTTAGAAGAAGGTTATAAGACAGCTTACTTAGAGATGGTGAAGTAATTGGTTTCTGAAAAATAAAGTGGCCTGGAATTTCCTTAAAGCTGTGAACAACCTGCAGTTGCCTTTCTCCTACTTGTTATACCCCCTCTTACCTTGCACACGACATTGGTGTCAACTCCTTCAGGAAAGCCAACTCTAACTTTCAGTGGCACATTGAGCAATGTAGTTCCTTGACAGCAGGTTAAGTCAGCTACCCTGATAAGATTGGCTGTTAGACAGCTGGAACTTTTGTGAATGCCAAAGATATTACTAAAAGTATTACTAAAAACAATTAAGTACATTTAAGTTGAGGAAATTAAATCAAAAGATGTAAATCACTTGTAGCTCCCCTATTTCCCTGACATCTGTTCTTTTCCATTGAAATGAAAAATTGGTGGGAAATTGCAAAAGCTCTGACTTCACCACATACCTAAGATGATGGTGGTGACAACATAGAACAGTACAGCACAGTACAGGCCCTTCAGCCCACAATGTTGTGCCGACATTTTATCCTGCTCTAAGATCTATCTAGTCCTCCCTCCCACATAGCCCCCTTTGTAAGCCAACAAGTTGATTTACACTTGTTCTTGAGTGGCACAATAATAGATGCAAAAGTGACAGTTCTACACAAAACTACTAACTTTTGAGTTGAAATTTTGAGCCTGTGTTTTTTCCTCTTTCACTCTGCTTGTGGATAAATCTATATATTTTGTGAATAAATAATATCTCTGTTTTAATTTGGAATAATCAGCATTTTGCCTTCACTCTTCATCTGTTTAGGGTTTGAATGAATGTTATAGGCTCTACAAAATAATTAATTTGCATATTTCCCAAAAGGAGCTGCTTTGGTAAAACTACTCAAATTTTGAATCTGCCAAAATTTTCTTATAAAGTTGCATTCCAGAATTTGTTCCTGGATGATTCTTAAGTTTTGAGGCTAAAAATGCATTTTGGAAATATCCTGAGTTGTACTTTCCCAATTTCTCACTGTTCTCTTGCCTGTCCTGAGTCCTTCCTATTCACTTGTTTACCCCTTTCCTCTGCTTGACTCTCTGGCTGTACTTGCCAACTCAATATATGGGTTATTCAACAGAATGATTTGGATTACTTACATTGTTGTTAAAAAACAGTTCACCTTAAGGATTCCACCTGTAGTGATTTTCTATTGATAATCAGCAGTGGACAAGTCTTGGCAATAGAATGTGCTGGCAGGCTTTGTGAATGGCTGATTTTACTGTCAATCAGAACTAAAATTGTAAGCTGTATGCAATTTACCTACAACTTACAACAAAGTTTCCTAATTAAGGAAATATTGTGTGAAATCCAAGAACCCCTGGATGAAAGCTCATAGAGGAAGAGGTATTTGTTTTATTGTATCCATTACTTTCTGCAAAAGGATATTATTTGTTGTGACTGGGGTCTCCACTATGGTGATGGCCGAGAAGCTGGTGATGACCCAAAGAGATTTACACAATGCATCTTGGATTATAAACTTACCCCTTTTTTTCCTCAGGCTCTTTTGATCTTCTTGCAGTGGGCATCACTAGGCCTTCCATTTAAAGATGGCNNNTTGGGAGTGCATGAAACAATGGAACCTGCTAGCCATCCAAGTGGGACAGAACATTAACTTTAAACCTAAAGGAGTCCAATGTCTATTTCCTTGGATGTGTTGTCTTATCCAAGTATCATGTTTTCAATGTAATCACAATACATGTTAGAAATAACATGTTGGCCTTGCTTCTGTTAGCTTTATAGACTTATTTACTGACTATTTCTCTCCACTTTGCAATATCCAGCAGGGTCTATGGCTTTCAAAATGTTAAGGTTCAGCAAATATTTTCTTTTCAACTTTTAGTTCTATGATATTATCAAATGTCAATTAGAAGCAGCTGTCAAGGTTTACATTCTCAGAACTCCTGCATATCAGCATCTTGATAGAAGTTTGTCGGTGAAAGTGCCCATTATAATACAACTGTGCTGAGCACAATCTACCCTGGGGTAGCCAACTTTGCTTGGACATATTCCTAGAGGTTTGTCATATAACCAAACAATCTTTTCTTTCCATCTCCAATATTTTTATAACTAATAAACAAAGAAAATTGGAAAAACACATGCTGAATTGCTCACAGCAGTTGCAATCTTTAATTCCCAGAGGAGTGTTGATAACCCTGATTGGTTATAATGGAAGTGCAAAAGGTAGAAATGTGTCACTGGTCACATACACAAACACACAATGTAACAGCATCATGCTTCCAACATTGAATTGCATTTAAGTTGACCTCAATTTCTTCGCTCAGGTGGACTGAGAATCACACCTTGATTATTGGCTGTTCCTCCTTTATAATGGGAATACTTAGAGTGGCTTGCTGCAGTTCAGCCACTTCTTCGCTATTTGTCATTTGGTTTGTTGGCCTGGTGGAAATTGAGAATTCACCATGCAGGGAAGTCCAGCTATGTAAGGAAAGAAGGGCCTTGTGAAAGGCAAAGAGATATATTTTATTAAGTAAAGCAAAGAAAGAAAAAATAACCTCATCCAATGAATGGTTGGTATGGCAGCTGCATTGCATGGAATCTGATATATAGAATTAGAATGGAACAGAAAAGCCCCAGGTTTGATCTGTGATTGACAGTGCATAAAATATCCTGAACCTTCCTGATTGGTCTCTGGGAAAATTTGACTAATAAAAAACAGGATTTAGCTGTCAACTGCAGAGCTCAAGTTTTAAATTGGTCATGAAAAAACTTCATCGCGACCACTGACCTTGATTACAGCATACAAGTACATAAGAAGTAAATGCGACCAAGGACCTGGTGCAGGAGGAAGGGCTTCAGATTTATGGATCATTGGGCTCTCTTCCAGGGCAGGTGGGACCTGTACAAACAAGATGGTTTACATCCTAATTGGAGGGGAACCGATATCCTTGCTGGGAGGTTTGCTGGTGCTACTCGGGAGGGTTTAAAATAGAGTGACAGGGAGATGGGAACCACAGCAGCAGGGCAACAGGTGGTAGGGTTGAGGGCAAGAAAGATGGTCTGACAAGTAAAACTGAAAGGAAGGACAGCAAGGGACAGGCTAATAAACATAGTGGGACCGTTGGCTAAACTGTGTATATTTCTTCGCTAGGAGTATTATGGGTAAGAAGGATGAACTTAGAGCTTGGATCAGTACATGGAATTATGATGTTGTTGCCATTACAGAGACCTGGTTGCACAGGATGGGCAGCTCAATGTTCCTGGGTTTCGTTGTTTTAGACATGGCAGAGAGGGAGATAACGGAGGTGAAGGGGTTGCACTACTGATAAGGAAGAATGTCACAGCAGTACTTAGAGAGGACACATTGGGTGGAGCTCAGAAACAGGATAGGTGCGATTACACTGATGGGGTTATACAATAGGCCCCCCATTAGCCACCAAGAGGTGGAGAAACAGATATGTAGACAGATTATGAAAAGATGCAGAACCAACAGGGTTGTCAAAGTGGGCGACTTTAACTTTCCCAGCATTAATTGGAACATACTGGACCTAGTTTTGGGGAAATGAGCCAGGTCATATGGCAGACCTGATAGAGGGTGAACATTTTGGGAATAGTGACCACCAATTATGTTTTAAGATAGTGATGGATAAGGATAAAATTAGATCTTGCTGGAAGGTATTAAATTGAGGATAAGACAGGAGCTAAGGGGCTTTGAGTGGGAGCTGCTGCTGTCGGACAAGTCCATGTCTAACATGTGGGAGTTGGTTAAAGACCAGCTGAGCAGAGCTCAGGATATGCATGTTCCCATAAGGAGTAAGAACAAGGATGCTAAGGTAGGAGAACCTTCGATAAGCCGAGAGGTCCTAAATTTAGTCAGGAAGAAAGAGGAAGCACACATAAGGTTCAGGAAGCTAAAATCAGACTGGGCCCTGTGGAATATAAAGATAGCAGGAAAGTGCTCAAAGGAGATTAGGAAGGCCAAAAGGGTCCATGAAATGTCCTTAGTGAGCTGGGTCAAGGATAATCCCAAGGCACTTTATACTTATATTAAGAAAAAGAGGGTAACTAAAGAGACGGTAAGTCCACTCAAAGATAGAGGAGGGAATTTGTGCTTGGAGTCAGAGCAAGTGGCTGGGCTACTAAATTGCATCAGTATTTACTGAAGAGAAGGAATTGGAGGATACTGAAAACAGAGTGGGGCATGCCAATGTGCTGGGACACTTTGAGATTAAGGAGGAGGTAGTGCTGGGTCGTCTGAAAAGCATTAAGGTGGATAAGTCCCCAGGCCCTGATGGCGTATATCCTAGAATATTGAAAGAAGTGTGAGGAGATTGCTGGGGGTCTGACAAAGAGCTTTGCATCCTCACTAGCAACAGGCAAGTTCCTAAAGGACTGGAGCATAGCAAATATTGTTTCTTTGTTCAAGAAAGGAAATAGAGATAATCCAGGTAATTATAGGCCAGAGAGCCTCACATCAGTGGTAGTGAAGCTATTGGAGATAGGGTTTTTGCACATCTGGAAAGGCATGGCCTGCTTTGTAGCATAGTTTTGTGCAGGGCAGGTCATGTCTTACAAACTTGCGTTTTTTGAGGAGGTAACAAGGGTGCTTGATGAAGGTAATGAAGTGAACATTATCTACGTGGACTTTAATAAGGCATAAGGTCCCTCATGGTAGTTTGATTCAGAAGTTAAAGATGCAAGGGATCAGGGTGAATTGCAAGCTTGGATTTAGAACTGGCTTGCCCATAGAAGAGAGAGCAGGGGTGGAAGGCTGTTATTCTGGCTGGAGGTCCATTACCAGTGGTGTTCTGCAAGGGTCAGTGCTGGGCCCTCCGTTGTTTGTGATATATATCAATGATTTGGATGAAAATGTAGATCGGTGGATTAGTAAGTTTGCAAATGACAAAATGACACCAAGATTGGTGGAGCTGTAGACAGTGCAAAGGACTATCAAAGACCATAGTGGGATATACTGTATATTAGTTACAGATATGGGCAGAGAAGTGGCGGATGGAGTTTAAACGTGGGCAAGTGTGAGGTGTTGCACTTTGGGAGGTCAAATGAAAGGAGAAAATATACAGTTAATGGTAGGCCCTTTAATAGCATTGAGGTACAGAGGGATCTTGGGGTCCAGGTCCATAGTTCACTGAAAGTGGCTACACACGTGGATAGGTCGTGAAGAAAGATTGTGGAATGCTTGACTTCATTGGTAGGGCTGTTGATTATGAGAGTCGGAAGTCATGCTGCAGCTATACAAAACTTTAGTCAGACCACACTTGGAGTATTGTGTGCAGTTCTGGTCACCCTATTATAGGAAGGATGTGGAGTCTGCAGAAAGACTGCAGAAGCAGTTTACCAGGATGCTGCCTGCATTAGAGGGTATGAGCTATAAGGAAAATTTGGACAAACCTGGGTTGTTCTCCCCACATCAGAGGCCAGAGCCAGAAGGGAGAGATGATGGAGGTTTTTAAAATTT
>JAUZTB010000087.1:67810205-67823859 GCA_034780895.1 Rhynchobatus australiae | reverse complement strand
ATCTATTCGATAATTTGAAAAATCACCTATGTTTATTCTGTCTACAATAAACAGAACAATCCAATCTCGCCAGTTATAAACACATCAGTCCATCTTCCATCAGCAAGTCATGGAGAGTGCCATTGTCAGTGCTCTCAAACTGCACTTACCAATAATATGCTCTTAAAATATTCCATGCATACTGCCAGAGCTAATACAGTCTTGGTGCAAACATTGGCCAAAGAGCTGAATACCACATTTAAGAAAGATTCCCCTTGACACCAAGATAGCACACATGACACCAAGTGTGGCAGCAGGGATCCCTGGGAGAATAGAAGCTTATGGGAATCAGGATAAACTCTCAAATAGCTGAAGTCAAACCGAGCACAAGATGGTTGAGGTTCGAAGAGACACACTATCTCAACCCTAGGACATCGCTGCAAAGGTTCCTCAGGGTAGCTTTCAGATGTTTCATCAAAGACCTTCAGTCCATCATAAGATCAGAAGTGGGAATGTTTATGACGATTATTTAGTATCCAATTCTATTTGCAACCTGTGAGATAACAGAGTAATCCATGTTCACATCCGACAAGACTTAAATAACATTTAGCATAACCAAATTGTGCACTACGCCAACCCCAGGCAGTGACTAAATCCAACAAGAGAAAGTCTCATCATCTCCAATTGACAATCATTTGTATTAATATCATTGAGTAACCCACCATCAATATCCAGGGGATTACCATTAACTGGAGAATTAACAGGCAGCCAGATAAATATTGTGACTACAAACATAGGTCAGGGTGTGACACCTGAATCCACAAAGCCTTTCCAATACTTACATGTGAGGATATTGGTAGAGGAAACACTACTTGCCTCAGAATTCACCAGTATTAGTATGATCTGTCTTGAAACTAAAGAACAACACTGCATTTTGGAACCAGAACCAATGCATTCACACATCAACTATTTTTTAAATGCATCATTGCAAGATGTTGTATGTGATATCACCTATCATCAACTTTCCAAAAATTGCAGCAGAGTTTGGCTCCTATTAATATAAATATTATTCAGGTAGGCACCTATAACTGATGTAACACATTTAAAGACCATGTTGCAAATTTGGCATAACTTACCTAATAAAAAAAGTGATGGCATTGTCACACAACTGGTTACAGGCACTGATTTACACCATGCCTCCATTATGTAAAAGAGAGATGGTTAACCCATTACTGATGTGCCCAAGGTGACAGGTAATATTCTTTTGAGTACCTTTCATATGTCCAGGACCATAGCCAAGCTAAAGTGATTCTGAGACTGGCAACATGTTCCACTTACAGTACTGCAGAATGAAAGCCAAATCTGATAAAATATAACACAGGCTTTCTAGAGGATCAGTTCTCCAGTGGAAATCATTTTGAAGCAGTACAAAACACAGAAGACATTGGTTTTCAACTTTATTATAAGATTTTGCAGGTTCATCCATTTAAGAATTATTTAAAACTCCCATCCAGGACTTGCAATGCAATGCCTAGAAACCACATGGGCACTTTGACATGCAGCAGTAAACCTGAAGAACTGATGACATGCTTTGAAACATCTGTTGGAGAAATTACAAAGCTTGCTTTGGATTAGAGGCTTGAGGTTTGCACGATGCCTTAATGGAGAAAGGAGGATTATAACTTTCTCTCCTGGATGCCTGGAGGGAATTTTTTTGAAGGAAGTATAGCAAAAGGGAATTGGCATCATCACTAAGACCTGAGAAAGCTTCTTGCATCACAAATAGCCTTCTGCTTGCATTTAGATGAGACTTAAGACTGAAGGCCTTGTGCCTCTCAGATGCATTTAAAAGGTCTCATGGAATCATTCAAAGAACAGGTAAATTCTCCTGTGTTTTGGCCAACACTTAACACATAACCAACAGATTATCTACTCATTTACTTTGTTGCTGCTCATGGAACCTTGCTGGGTGCAAATTAGTCACTGCTATTTATTATAAATGTCCAGACCTAAAAAATTCCAGACTCTTTGGTGCTTTCTGACAACCTATTAGAATAGCACAGAATTTTATTTTTTTCTTTGTTTCCTTCCACAAAGACCTACTGAAACATGCTGGAAAGAGAGAGGAAGGGAAAAAGAGAAAGGGAACTGAGCTGTGTGTAGGAATAGCATTTAAAATACATTGTTCAAACCTAGGCTTTTTAGAGAGACTGGGGCTTTAAATGAAGACATTCATGAAGATACTCAAAGACTATTTTCAATGGTCTGGCACTGAAAACAGTAGACAATGGATTTTTAGTAGGTACTTTGAGCAATTTTAGCTGATTTGCCTTGTTCCTTTTATTGATAGGACAATAATGATCAAGATAGGTCATTCAGTCATTGAACTCTGTTCTACCATTCAATGAGATCACTGCTGAACTGAGTGCTTGACCCACACATTTGCTTTGATTCTATTTCCATCAATACCTGTATCAACTTTAGATTTAAAATTATTAAGCTAGAATTTGCTGTTCTTAGACATTTCTTCACCCCTTAAAGCCTTCTCTCCTGAAAGGCTGATTCCAACTTTAAGGTCATGTTTCTGTGAGTCAGACCCCCAGTGGAATATGTTTCTGTCTATCCTATCAATTCTCTTCAAAATCTCAATCTAATCACTTTGTATATTCCAGGTGACCCAAGCCTAGTTTATCTAACATCTCCTTATAACCTAACCCTGATGAAAGGTGTTTGTTTTGTTTTACTCATTTCAAAGAAGTGTTGCCAAGAACTGAACACAGTACTCAGATGTGGAATTAGCAAGACCATGTACAGCTGGAGAAGGACTTACTTCCCTTTATATTTGAGGCCTTTAGTGAAAAAGATTAAAAGCAGAACATGCTGGAGATACACAGCAGTTTGGCAGCATCTGTGGAGAGAAAAAGAGTTAATGTTTCAAATCAATTACTTTTCCTCATATGAAGGTCAAATGCAGTATGGATAATGAGTGGATAAGTCAAGTAGAACTTCCTTCCCTGGAATATAACAGATGATTAGATTGAGGTTTTTAGGACTTTGAAAAGAATTTAAAAGAAAATTGACCTAAACAGATGCTACCTGACCTGCAGGGTATATCCAGCATTTTTTGTTTTTATTCCTGTTCCAGCATTTGAAGTCTTTTGCTTTCAACTTTGGTTATAAGGATTACATTTCCACTAGCCTATTTTGTTGTTCCTTTTGTCCAGCAATATAGAGATCCTGTGAATAAAATCTCTTTATTGTCCATCTCTAACTGCCCCTGGACTGACAAGGCAGATAAGAGTTAAAACACATTAGTGGTCTGGACATACAAGTAAAATGAAAGATTTCATTCTCTGAAGGATGTCAGTGCACCAGGTGAGTTTTGTGCTTACCATTACTGAAGCTAGATTTTTTTTCAATTCCAAATTTATTCATTTATTTGAATTTAAATTCCCCAGCTGCTATATGAAATTTGAGATTATGCCTCTGGATCAAAGATCCAGAATACTGGCTGCAAATACAGTAACCTAATCAGTAATTACCACTGCACTTTCATACCGCATTTATTGTAACTAACCATTGTATTTTTGTAATCTGTGTGCACATACCCCTAAATGTCTTTGGACTCTTTACAGCTTTCCATCATTTATTTTAAAAAAATCAGACCTCTTCACCCAAAATACAAAATGCCATATTCAGAGTGAGAGATTCATACAGCACAAAAACAGATCTTTCAGCCCACCATCTGCATCGAGCATCAATCACTTTTACATCAATCCTAATCCTGTCTCATTTATTTGCCCCTCAAACCCATCAATAGCCCCCAGATTCTACCAGTCACCAACATAATAGGGGTAATTTATGATGCCAATTAAACTAGCATCTGCATTGAGATCTATCCTGCACAAATTTACCCATTCACTGTTCTACTATTGTGTCTTTATAATTTGTTTCTATCGATATAAGTTACTTTTGCTTGTTTAGTCATTAAAATTCGGTTGTTTTGTAAGTGCCTAGAAGCATCTAGCCACTACCTAAGTCTCCAACTCACTATTTTTTTGAAACTAATTTACCATTTTACTTTCAGTCAACAAATTTCAATGTCAGAATGTACTGTAACAGATAATGAAAATGTTTAGGTATATGCACCTTGGGCTCTGCTTCTGTCCCACCTCAGGCTTCATCTACAGTGGGAGACACTAAAAAAGGCTGGGGCAGATCAGTTATCACCTATATATACTACCTGATTTTACATTGTAATACTATTAATCGAGAGATGGAGGATTAGGCTTGTGTACAGGAATTTAAATTTCCTGGCTTCTAGTGGGGGTGAGGGTGCATCCTTACCATTATACAGAGATTTTTTGGAATCATTGAGTGGGGAGCATTTGCTCCTGCATCCTTACCCACCAGCCCCATCTTGCACATGATGCTGGAGAAGAAAATCAGGCATTGATGTGTTATAACGCATTTTGCAACTGCTTCAGATTTGGACCCACTTATCCCATGACTGACATGCCAAGTTTGCATATATTTGCAGCCAAATTGCTCAAAATTATTGTCATAAACCTGCAATTCACGACTGTTCAAAAGCAGTAGTGGGTACAGCAATTTTTGAACATCAAAAAATTTCGCTGGAAATCTGAAATAAAAACAGAAAATATAGGAGACACTCAGTAGGTCAGGCCACATCCACGGAAAGAGAAACAGAGTTAATGGTTTAGGATGAATAGTCTCAGTCCTGAAACATTATCTCCGTTCCTTTTTAAACAGATGTTGCGTGACCTGCGTATTTTCAGCATCTTCTGTGTGTTGGGGTAATTTTCGGTCGGGCAATTTTAGGTTTATCTTAAATCTTGCAGACTTAGCAGTCCCAGTCACTCTTGTATGTTTTTACGTTAATTAAGACATACCTACTCCTTGTGTTGAATCACATGCCACCATTATTCTAGGTTGTAACAAATGATAACTCATTGTGATCTGAACTTATTCCAGAAATTCAAGTGCGCTTTTTTTTTGTGTTAACACATTGTTGCATGGCTCCCTAATGTTGTTAAAAAAACCTTAAGAGATCGTTAGCATCAGCTGAAAAACAATGTTTCCGGCTCCTACTCTGCTTCAGGAACAGAAGCACTACTAGTCAAATTCCTCGCTGCTGCCAGCGTGGTACCAAGTTCACTGATACGGATCTTCAAATGTGGTGGATCAGAAGAACTGGAGCAGGAATGTATCCTCTAGTAAAGGTGGACACAGATTAAAGTTGTTAGCATTACATTTCAAAAAGTAAGAGATAGTATAGGGGAGAGAATTATAGTCTAGGTATTAAATCAATTTGCAAACTTTCTTTTGTTTTTACACATTCTAGTAATTTAACCTAGGGCATATCGTACTGGTGATTTTCTCCAACTGCATTAAATTGGAAATTAAATCAGGCACTTCAGGGCGTGACACTCGATAACAATCTGCTATTTTCCCGGCATCAAGTGTGCACCACCCATTTGCACGATTATCAGCATCTGTTGAATCTTAAAATGACCTGCATTTATCACGCCCAAAAAAACGAGGAACAAACCCCACAATAGGTTGCCTCAGACGTAAATGAAAAGTTTCCGTGTGTGACGTAAATGTTTTTTTCTCAAAGCATCTGCAAGGCAGATTCATTTTTCAATGTTTATTATATATGCACAAGCATCACCATATTCCCTCGATGACAGCAGCACTTGGGTTATCCAGCTCAGTGTAAGATGCTACGATCGCAGCCAGAGTGGTCAGCCAGTATCTGTCAGGATTCAATCTGAGCAAATGATCACACGAAGGGAAAGGACAAGCTCTAGAGTTCACCGGCCCTCCCCAAAACAAGTCCTGTCAGCCTTTTTTGCCGCTGGTCTGTACAGCGAGATCCTTTGAGGTCTGTTCACTTAACCGTGCCTCAGCACAATAATTGGGATAACTTCATGCAAGAGCCACGCAGGTTAAGTTTGTAAACACATTGTGTATGGCGGTAACAATATTTTAACGGGATCCTCTTTTAAGTTTCGCGGGTAAACTAACTGGTTGTTAGCAGCAGGCAAAACAAAAACGGGCGAACTCACTGCCGGACATATCATGTATTTCTGCATGTCGTTCAGCAACGCCTGTTTCATTCATTTTAAAAACCTGCAAACCAGAGAGGGAAAAAAAACACGCGCAAACGATGCGTTTCAGCAATGGGCGTGCCAGCAGCCAGCAACCCTCGCCATGGGCGTAGCTTTAAACATAAGCATTTGCAAAGTTCACAGACGCCGTTGGGACAGATCAGGGCGTTGCTCCCCACCCCCCGTCAAACTCTGGCGGTGCGTTAACAGCTGCGCAGTGTTGCCTCCGCGTCGGCTCGCCGTCATTGGACGGAGTGTACAAAGGTTTTTTTTTGGTTGAGTCTCTCTCTCTCTCTTCCGTTAAAGCGCCATTCGAGAAGCGCCTGGAAGAGGGACGCGAAGAGCACGACGGCGAGAAAACCCCGCAGCCCGCCCGCCAGCCATGTCGGCCAGCAGCGGTAAGGCCCTTGCCACTGTGTCCCAGCCGTCCACCTGACTGCGCGGCTTGCCGTTGCCGTGCTTGGTGCTCCCTCCGCGTCCGATCGCTGGACCTATGGGCCACAACGCGACAGGAGCCCGGAAACGGTTAAAAGGCGTTTGCTGATCAACCTCCCCCTCCCCTTCTCTCCCCACAAACGCTGGCCTCGGACCCGCCCCCGCCCCCGCCCCGCGCAATTCGCACGCCCGATTGGGCCGCTTCCCAACGTTGGTGGCGTCAGGACGATCCCGACTGGTCGGGGGGCACGTCCGTCATCCTGACGTCACGGGTCCAGCGGCGAACGGGACGTTTTCTCTCTGTGTCTGCGCTTCTGACGTGCGGCCGACGATGTTGCCCGTTTCTTGGTGGACCTGTTAGTGCGTTTAATGTCCACCACATACTGACGTGGTGGGTGTGTAAATATATAGTTAAACACCCAGATTGTCGCCTGCGATGCATTCGGTGCATTTACACCGCTCAGTAGATTTTCAGCTGCATTGTGCGCTGTTGGTGCGTTGCAAATCATTTTCTAACGATTGGGCAAAGCTGTTTGCGCAATCTGCATTTCATCGGTCCCAGCGTGAGGGTTGGTGCAACACCGTCAGCGGAAATGCTTGTTTTCCGTGCTTCTTCATTGAAAGTGCTGCAGTTTTTATTTTCATAAATTAGGTTATTTCCCCCACGTTCTACGGTATATATTTCTTTCCTATATGGATGATTTGTCATCATATGGGTTCTCAATAATGGTGTGTTCTCCGTGGAATTTCGGGATCAATATGAAACAGCGGCTGCACTGATTATCAACACATCGACAATGTATATGACATAACACGACGTGCAATATAGGTGTCAGTACTTAGAATTAGCTCTATAGGGAAGCCTGATTGTTGATACCATATGTGTTGGGGCATCTTGGAGGTCGTGAAATCGGATATATGAATTAAAGTTTTTTTTCTCTTCACTTATTTTCCTTTATTTTCTTGTCCCATTCTATAATGTTCTTCAACTCTCACTATCCCTAAACTTGAATTCCCCTGAATTTTGACCACTGTACACGCCATGGCAAATGATCTCCTTAAAGCTCATTTTGACCTATTTTCCACACCCCCTCAAAATCTCCTTTTGGCATGGCGTCGGTTTCTTCTCTTTAACCCTTTTGAAGTATCTTTTGGATATTGGTGTGGTGAAGGAAGTTGTTGTTGTTGGCTTATTTGTAAATCCTGGGGAAAAACATGGTACCAAGAGTGCCCAAGAGCTGTGCTGGCCTAAATGACAACTAATTATCTGGTATTGGTGACTGTATCAGGTCCTGGGGTATAACTAGTAATGACTCTAGTTAGCTAGAAGGACTACTTGACAACTGTAGCATTTGTCACCTGAATTCTTAAGGGCAGACTGTCCATTGGAACTATATCACATGCAGTTTTTGATAATCTTTAACAATGTTATTACGCAGGGGTACTTTTTTTTGCGATGATACCCCCTATTCAGAGTGGTTTTGCCCAGTTCTGGGATTTCCATTTTATAGAATTAGAAAATTTGCAACATCAGAAGAAGCTATTGGGCCTGTTATATCCATTCTGGTCAGGAAAAAAAAGCTATCCAAGTTAATCCCATGTTCTATAATTGTCAACTGCCACTGAGTTGGGTCAGAGCAGTGAACTTGATGATACAAGCAAGATGGTGGAAATTTTTGGATTCACTCCCAGCATTGATTTCCAGTTCTGCTCGTCTTATGTTGTCCTGTAGCCTCTGGTGTACAGGATCCTTTGCACCTCTCTCCCTCACCTACAGAGTTATTTGTGTCCAGCATCAGTAAATCTTTGGGCCAGCTCCATACCCAGCTGAATTGCTCTCCCAGCCACTGCACCAGAGTGATATGGAACGACTTCCGGCAGTGATGTAATTTATGGGTTTGGAAGCCCTATGTTTAATTCATTCAAGATTGTCCTTGGATTCATTATCCAAATTCTCATAATTGCTCGCCACACAAATACAGTCAAACCTGTTTGTTCACATGGTGAAAACATGTGCTTGCATTTGCATAAACCCAGCAACACATGGATAAATGGGTACAATTCACTACCAGTGTGGAGTGGCTGCAGTGTATACACTACAAAATGCACTGTCATTACTCACCTCACTTGCTGCAAAAGCAGCTCCCAGACTGCAACCTCTACCATCATGAAGAATAACAGAAGCAGACACACCGGAACACCACCAGCTCTAGGTTCCCTTCCAAGCCTGACCTAGAAATGTTTGCCATTCCTTCATCAACGTTGGGTCTGAATCTGGAACTCTCTACTCAACAATACCATGGGATTACTGTGGCTAGAAGGACTGCAACAGCTCACCTCAACTCCTGGGTAACCAGGATGGACAATAAACGCTAGCCTTGACAGTGACATCTCCATCATAAAAAATGATACAATAAAAATGGTACCCCCACAACATTAGTTTTCTCACAGCTGTTTAAGAGCAATTGAAATTCTGGTCAATTCAGTTCAGGAACAGTATTGGCCTTTAAATAGTTATTCTATACTGTTAGCATAGACTCTGCTATGTGTCATTATGTGATCGTTGTCAGTGCTTTATTGTCTAATCACCTGACCAGTAATGTATTTGGGTGATCCCATGCTGCTCGAAAGGGGTTGAGAAGTGTTCTGATAAGCCTATGGCTTTTCTCTTTCCACACTGTGCCATGTGCATTAAACAATTACAATCAGAGGGCTTTCCCTCAGAAACCTTTTAATTGCAGTGAAGACTGGCAGTCTGAAGTAAGATTTTAATGTATTGCATCCAATAAAAAGGTTTCCAGTGAGTTGCACAAAGCTGTAGCCTTTCCAGATTCTTGTGTAACAACTGTAACCATTGCATTTGAATGAGACTTTGATTCTCAGATGCCGCTAAATAAGCACTTTCTCACACTGAGAAGATTTGGCAACAGGAGACATGCTCCTGACATAAAAGACTTGGGATGCTCTCAGTAATTTCATTTTATCAGCTGGGCAGATTCTTTTTTTTACTATTTTCTTAAGTTATAGCGATGCTCCAAAAAGAAATATTTTGTCAAATTAATACAGATTTTTTTTTAAGTGTTTTTTTTATCCCTTTTAAGTTGATGCTTAAAAGTAGTGGTTGAAAAACCCAAGTGTTTAACTTGAGAGAATGGCTTTCATGATCCCGTGCAATGTGGTAGATGCGTGCTCTTTTGGAACAACAAGGTTCCTTGGAGTTAAAAGGACATTGCTTTGAATTAGCTTCTGTTATTCCCCTGCACTTCTATTTCATGACAGACAGGAAAAGAGATGTGCTGTAGGTAAAACAGAAGGCAGAATAACGTCTTCTGCTTTAGTTATGGCAAAATAAACATGAAACTTGACTCACGATATTGAGCAAATGTTATCTTCACCTAATCAGTACATTGCTCTGTTGCTTAAGCATAATAATGAAATCCCTCACCAATGCCCAAAAGTCACTCCTAAAAATTCCAGCAAAAAGGGGAGAAAGTAATTGAGCTGATTTTAAAAGCCCAAGTTTCTTTTGCACAAATAGCAGTAACTTGATATAGTGAGTTCAACCAATTCTGGTCCTTCATTTCTGGCACCTCATTCAAACTTAGCAAAGTTCCAGCTGAATGTGAAATCTCTTCTGTGAACATTGACTAGGGCAATATCAAACTAAGGGTTATAAATTAAACTTTAGTTACATAGAATGTTGCACCATAGAAACCAGGGACTTACCCTGACAAATTGGGGCCAGTGCATTCATTTCTCCTTACGAGTCATTCTATCGGACATTTCACGTGAACCTTTTATCTATCTTCATTTTACGTATATACTATCCTTTTTTTTTGAAACAACTTGTACACTGGGCTTCAACATTAGAGTTTGACAGATAGTTACCATAATGACATTTCTGACCAGGTTCAATGATTATGTGCTTTTTTTAAAAGGCAAACACTAGACAGTAGTAATTAATAATTTTACAAAAGATGAGTGCTCGTGCCAAGACAACCAGCAGCGTTCTGATTATCAAGAGTTTAAAATTAGGAGTAAAAATTTAAGGACTCTGGGCTGCTGCTTTGGAAAGGAAAGGATTTTAATTAGTGGAGACAGAAGAGACTGCAGGTGCTGGAATCTAGAACAAAAAAACTTGGAGAAATTCAGTGGATCTTTAAAATGTGGGGCCCAGGGAATTGAATGTTGTTAAGATGGTGGAGAGCATGCGAGGTGCCCTGGATGTAGAGGGGAAGGAACTGGACAAGGGTTGACAAGATGGAGTCGAGGTATGAGGGAATAAATTAAAACGGGGCAAGAAGTGAACAGATGAAGGCTCTTGACCTGAAATGACAATAAACTCGACTTTGAACATCGACTGTCCATTTCCTTCCATAGATGCTGCCTGACCTGCTGAACTCATCCAGCAGTTTTTTGGTTTTTGAATTAATGCTTGTGAAAGGAGCAGGTGAACTTTAAGCAATTAATTGCTCAAAGGATTCATGTCTCAGAAGTTTAACATTTTGAGAATTAAAAGTACCAAATCAAGGCAGGTCACAAGTTTCCAGTCAGAATTGTGATAAAGTAGAATTGTGGAACATCTTGTGGCATAGCAGTAGAATGCGTAATTTTGGGTTCATTGGATCTGCTTCTAGATCAGTGGATATAATGTAAAGTGCAAGGCCCTTTCTCGAAAACAATGCATGATGGAGCTTGTGCTGTGTCAGTGGTCCACATAATCTAGTTTCAGTCTCACACAACAGTTAAATAGGTTTTTTGTACCTGTAATATGTCTATAGCATGCAAAACATTATGCAAAACAACCATTAATATCCGAAGTTTGCAGTCAGCAATGGCAACCTGATGACTTTGCCCAGATTTTCTTTTCAACCCTACCACAAAACAAATTGCCACGAGTATTTCAAAGCTGATCTCCCTCCCTCTCAGGAAGTCGCATTGCTTTGCTCAGAGTGGAGAATGTATATAATGCAAGGACTGACAGTTGTGTGGAATTAACTTGATGGACCACAAAATTTTTACTTGGGCTCTCAACTGTGGTTGTAATAACAACTGAACTATCAGCATTTGCCATCAATCCTGGATGACATTTAAAGCACGTGTGGCATTTGCACATAACAAACATCAAAAGGTTACAAATGAAAAACTGGAGAGTGGTATAAAATTTTTTTTTTCAAAAATAAAACTGGAAAATGCTGGAGATACTTAGCAAGTCAGGCAGTAGCTGTGGAGAGAGAAACCGAATTAATGGTTCAGGTTGATCTCTCTCCAACCTGAAGTGTGTTTCTCTCTCCAAAGAAGCTGCTTGACCTAAGTACACCCAGCAATTTCTGTTTTTTTTTAAATTTCATATTTCCAGCACTCCTGCAGTTTTTCACTTTTTTGGATTGCTGTTTTTTCAAATTGGTTCCAGCAAGCATGTTGTTTTTTTCACAAGACGAAACTATTTATTTAAGTCTTTTCCAACAGCATGTCTGTACTGTTGTATAAAGTTGCTGCCCCAAAGCATTGGACAGCAGGGCACCATAGTTTGTTGTATGATTGCAAATCCTTTAAATTGGCAATCAGATATCTAATACTTAAAATTAAATAATCAACATTATAATTGAGTAGCTGAACACTAAGTGAATAAATCACTTTTTGAATATAAATGCAAAAACTGCCAGTAGTAAACCAGGAAAAGACCATGATGTAAATCACAGCATTCCAGTGAGTAACTCGCAGAGTTTTCAGATAACATTACCATCCCTCACTTAAGAATAGTGTGCAAACTTAAATAAAAACACCTTTGGTAAAATAATTTGTGTAATTAAACCTGTGTGTGCATGAGATTCACAAGGGCTCTCGTGATCTTGCCTGGACTTCTATGTTCAAGATGAGTTTTGAGGGATTTCTTTGCAAAGGTGACAGAGCAGTAATATCAAAATCTATCAAGAGAGAAATATACTTCTCGTGTCTGGGAACGAACAGTGATTTGAGGAGAGCCAGGAATGAATACAGAAGTAAAAGTCTTCATGGGAAAATGTGATGCTTGCAGATCTATGGAGGCAAGGTAATGGGAGGTGGCAATGGTAGAGTAGGTATGGATATATGGAGAACTGGAAAGCAATGTTGAAATTTTGTCTTCACAGAACAGCAGTATATGTTCAGTATCAGTTCAGATTGTCTGGCTTCCAGTGCATGGAAATATATTTGACTTCTGGAACACTTATGTGTGTGAACTCTATTGTAAGTTGACAACAGCCTGTCAAATAAGTAAAAGGATGTAAGAAATGTGTAGCTTCTAGCACCATCTCGTGGTAACTTGATAATTGTTAGTACAAAGCATTTCCAGTTGTTGGCAAAAAGGAATCTCTTCAAATTGCAGCCTTGTGCTCATTAAGCTGAAAAGGATGCAGAAAAGGTTCATGAGGTTGTTACTGGGACTGGAGGCCTTGAGTAGTAAGGAGAGGCTGGAAAGGCTGGGATTTTTTTTCCTTGGAGTGAAGGAGGCTGAGGGGTGACCTTACAGATGTCTATAAAATCATGAGGGGTGTAGATAAGGTGAATAGTCAGTTTTTTTTTCCCTCGGGTAGGGGAGTCTAAAACTGGAGGGCATAGGTTTAAAGTGAGAGGGGAAAGATTTAAAAGGGACCCGAGGGGCAACTTTTTCAGCCAGAGGGAGGTGGGTGTATGGAACAAGCTGCTTGAGGAGGCTGTAGAGGTAGATACAATTATAATGTCTAAAAGATATTTAGACAGGTATATGGATAGGAAAGGTTTAGAGGGATATTAGTGGGAAGATGGGACTACCTCAGATACACAACTTGGTCAGCATGGACAAGTTGGGCCAAAGGGCCCATTTCTGTACTCTGACTCCAGATAATCTTGTATCTCCACTGATCAAGAACGCACAGAACATGACAAAGAATATTTAAAGAAATAACAATAGCCATAGGAGAGAGCATAATGCAACAAGAACCGGTAAGAATGGATCAGTGTTGCCTCCTGCCTGATTCCCCCACAGGCCAGATAAAAAGATGTTTAAAAACTACCATAAAAAAGACTGTACAAGGCATTGAGGAAACAGACAGCAAGAGAATGCTGAGGAGTAAGAGGGGAAAAAA
>JAUZTB010000087.1:67267793-67278552 GCA_034780895.1 Rhynchobatus australiae | reverse complement strand
TTTCCCAAAGTGCAAAATCTCACATTTGGCCAGACTAACATGCATCTGCTATTTCTCTGCCTATTTGCATCTGATCTATATCCCGCTGTATCCTTTGGCAAGCTTCTACACTATCTACAATGTCACCAATCTTTGTGTCATTAATAACCCACCCATCCACATTTTCATCCAAGTCATTTATATACATCACAAACAGCAGAGGTCCCAGTACGGATCCTTGTGAAACGCCACTTGTCACAGACCTCCAGCCAGAATAAGTCCCATCGACAACCACCCTCTGTCTTCTGTGGACAAGCCAATTCTGAATCCAAACACTTAATTCATTGTGGATTCCATGCATCTTAATCTTCTGGATGAGCCTACCCTGAGGGGCCTTGTTGAATGCCTTACTAAAATCCATGTAGACAACAGGTACTGCTCCATTCTCATTGATCACCCTCATCACCTTCTCAAAAAAATTAAATTAGTAAGACATGATCTTCCCTGCACAAAGCCATGATGGTGTCCCTAATGAAGCCATGGTTTTCCACATTCTCACAAATTCTATTCCTAAGAATCCTCTCCAATAGCTTCCCTACCACTGATGTGAGACTCACTGGTCTATAATTTCCATGATTATCCTCATTTCCCTTATTGGTCAAAAGAACAATATTAGCTACTCACCAGTCATCCAGGACCTCATCTATGGCTAGAGGGGACACAATGATCTTGGTCAAGGCCCCAGCAATCTTATCTCTTGCCTCTCTCAATAACCTGAGGTATATCCCATCAAGTCCTGGGGACTTATCCACCTTAATATTCTTCAAGAGACCCAACACTACTTCTTTCTTTATCTGAAAATGCCCTAGCATATTAGCACGCTCCACACTGATCTCACTGTCCTCCATGTCCTTCTCCTTGGTAAATACCGATGCAACATGCTCATTCAGGACCTCACCCACATCCTCTGCCTCCAAGCACATGTTCCCTCCTTTATCCTTGAGTGGTCCTACCCTCTCTCTAGTTATCCTCTTGCTCTTGATGTATGTATAGAATGCCTTGGGATTCCCTTTAATCTGATTTGCCAAGGATTTTTCATGGCACCTCCTGGCTTTCCTAATTCCCTTCTTGAGTTCCTTTCTGGCTTCTTCATAATCCTCAAGTGTTCTGTTTGATCCTAGCTTCCTAAGCTTTACATACTTTTCCTTTGCCTTCTTGACTAAATTCACTACCTCTCTCGACATCCAAGGTTCTTTTACCTTGCCATCCTTGTCCTTTCTTCTTACTGGAACATACTTGGCTGTACTCTGTGCAGCTGGTCAGTAATGAAGTAGCTTGCATTTCAAATACCATTCCATCTTGAAACAGGGTGGCAAGAAAATAATAATTGTTCTGCATATATCTAGTTCATAACCAAGATTCAAGTTAGAGTTCTACTAACTGATTAAACTGACATATTCAATTATTTTTTTCTTGGGAATTCTGATTGGGATTAAAGTCCATGCTAAATAAATTCAACCTTGTCAGAATTTGCAGATACCCTACATACTATCTACAAAGTAGGCAGTCCATTAATTTATAAATTATCAGCAACCACCATGTTAATTCCAGATGTGACACTGGGAACTATTTAAATTGGAATCCTTGACAGAAGACTATCTATTCATATGTTTATTTGTTGCTTGAAAAATATAAAAACTTGAGCACTGCACATCATCCTGCCTGTTATTCATTGATAAATTTTACTTAACTGAATAGATGTCTCAGTTACACTTTAGAACATTGTCAACCATTCTAAGATTAAATTTTATTGATCTATTTTTCACCAAGATCCTTGATACCCTGTTGATCCATCATTACACTGATATTGCCAGAAAATTGTGCTGCAGGATTAATTGGATCTAAGGGAAGAAGGAAAAAAAATCCACTTGGAGCACTTGCATAAGATGTTCAAGCAAATTTAGTCCATGGTTTTCTTATAGATTGTTTTAAATAGCCAAAGTTAAACAAATCCTTTGTGGAGGGAAAGGAAGATTACCGGTATACTTAGTTTTTTGATGCAGTATTTGAATTTAAATGTTTTGGAGAGTCTCAGACTGTATTCACCCAAGACTAAATTTATTGAATGCTGGCTGGACAAAAGGAAAGTTTGAACATCAAATGATCAAAAAATCAAATTCAGGCGTAAATTTCCCACAGATTGTCAGAATGTTCATCCATCCTTTGAGTGAGTGGTGAAGAATCACATGGTTTTAAGTTTTTTGGTAAGGGGAAAAGGAAATGTCAAAGAAATATTAATGAATGTAGACAATTGAAGAGAAAACTGCTGTGTCCTTGTACAAAGGGAGAATGAACTAACATGTATATAAAATGCACTTAACATCTTTAGATTCTATTTACTTTTAACATCAGAAGTTAGGAATAGGGATAGTTATAGTCCATTCAGCCCTTCGAGCATGTTCTAGCATTCAATAAAAGCATGCCTGATTTGATCTTGGCATTAACTCTACTTTCTTGCCTTATCTTCATAACCTACTATTCCTTAGAAATCTTAGGAACTTCCTCAATGGCTCAGCCTTCCTAGCTCTTTGAGAGTCCCTTCATACCTGGAATCAATCTATGACCCTTCTGTACATTGCCTCCAAGGCAAGTACATCTTGACAAATAAGAATCAGAATCAGGTTTATTATCACCAACTTACATGACGTGAAATTCATTGTTTTGTGGCAGCAGTACCAAAACCTCATACTGTACTCAGTCCTGTACATTTATAACAAAACTTAATTACTTTTGTACTGCTACTCCTTTGCAATAAATGCCTATATCACATATGTCATCCTAATTGCCTGCTGTATGTGCTTGCTAACTTTGTGTTACTTATTTGAAGATGCTGTCTGAACATCAGCACACAATAGTCTCAAACCAATTAAGCACTAGCTTACTTTTCTGTCTTCCTGCTAAAATGGATAACCTCACATTTCTCCACTCTATCTGCAGTTGTTCACTTAACCTGTGTCCTCCTTACAACTTAATTTTTCAGTGTATCCTCTTATCATCAGCTGTTCTTACAACATCTGGTTCATTCATGTAAATTATTAACTTAGAATATAAATAGGTGAGGTCCCAGCATTGATCCTTGTGGCATCTGACCAGTTACAGTTTTCCAATCTGAAAATGGCCTGATTTCTGCCAATTAAGCAATCTGAATGAAACATATTTCCCTCAATACAAATTTGTGCATTAAGTTTCCATTTGGCATCCTGCTGAATGTTTCTGGAAATTGAATTTCACAGCATCCATTTACTCCCCATTGTCTGCCCTACTGGTTACATTCTCAAAGAACACTACTAAATTTGTCAGTCCCTTTTATATAGCCGTATTGATTCAACCTAATCCTACTGTGAATTTCCAAATGTCCTGTTAGCACTTCCGTTGTGGACCATATTTTCCCAACAGATATTAGGCTAATTTGGCTGCATTTCCTTCCTTTTTTGCCTGTTTTCTTTAATAGTGGCATTTGCAGCATTCCAATACACAGGCATCCTTATAGAACCTTGGGAACTTTGGAAGATCACAACCAGTGCATCTTTGATCCTCCCAACTAATTCACTTGGAACCCTAAGGCACAGGCCATCTGATACAGGGGATTTTTATTGTTTTGTCCCATTAGTTTGCCTGTAACAGTTTATATGGTGGTGATGATTATTTTGAGTTCCTACCTTTTGCCACTTAAATTCTTGTTCCTTTTTTTGTTTTTCCATTGTACCTATCTTTGCAGTTCACGAAACAATATTTATGTAATGTCTCTGTCACTTCCTTGATGCCCATTATGAAATATCTTAGTGCAGTTATTGACAATATACACACCTGCTTATTTGTGTCATACCTAAACAGAAGGAAGTCTTTAAGCGTCTTAAACCTTCTCCATTTATCACTTCATAGTTGATTTTAAAAACTCAACTCCACTTATGTGTTGTTCCATCCCCCTGGATACTCATTTAACAAAAAATATCAGTATTAGTCTTGAGAAATTAATTTGACAGCTTTAGCCTTCTGGGAAGTGAAGTTCCAGATTCATACCATGTTTGTTTGAAAATGTCCTTAATGATTTCTCTCCTGAATAGCCTAGCTCTTTTTTTAATAAAAGGTTATTCCCTCTTGTTCTGGATTTTTCCTTCGAGAAGAAATATTTTCTCTGCTTCTACATTTTCAAATCCCTTTATTATTTTGAATACCGCAGTTTGATCATCTTTTAGCCTTTAACCTCAAGAGAACATAAGCCAAGTTGATCCAACCTTGGATCATAATTTAATCTTTAAAACCATGCATTATACTGAAGGATCTCTGCTGTATTTCATGTATTTGCCACTGCCAACCCAGCTCCCAGACAAGGCCAATGCACATGTATTTCTAGAGGTATTCCAGACAGGTTCTGAAGAAAAATCTATACAATTGAAACTTGTACAATTTCTTTCCCCCCCCCCCCCAGTATTTTAGCCGCCTTGGATTGAAACTAAATATTCCATTAGCCCTTTAAGATATCTTTTTTGTTTTTTATTCTCTAGATTTTAGTACCTTTTGTGTGCATGCGTACTTTTGTTTTATCTGTACAGTTCAGAGTCTCTTTCCATTAGGAACTTATTCAGACCTGTCTGTCTTGGATTCATATGGATGATCTCTTAGTTCCCATTCTATAATAATTTTGTCCAATCAACTAATCTGCCTATGTCCCTTTGCAAGTTTTCTGCTCTCTTCAGTACAATCCATTTAACTCATCCAGACTTCTGCGCACATTTTTCCATTAATTCATCTTTGACTTTGACATACAAGTAAAGCTCTGGTTCCAGAACTGATCTCCAGGGAATGCAGCTTATCACTTCGTGTGAATCAGAGAACACTTCCATGTTCTCTCACCCTGACGCACAGTTCTGTTTACACCATCCTATACCTAATTTTTCTGTAATCTCTATTTGTGCATTTATTTTGAATCCACCAATAGATTCATCTTTAATTATAGCTATAATGGGTTAATTTGACCTCTTCCAAATACTTTTGTTTATGTCACCAATTTTGCCTGTTGTTAGCATCAGTTTTTACTTGATTTTTATCCATTCAAAGGAACAACCTCTATTTTAATCCTTGTATCTTATTTATAAATTCCCACTTTTAAAATATAGTAATTTAATAATCTACAATATTGTTGAGTATTAAACAATGGCTAAATGATTGACACTTGCTCAGTTTTACTTGATTTATGTACCATCTCTTCCTCCTTGAATTTACACACCCACCAAATTTCTATTTAAGTCACCCTCATTTTGTTCCCACTGTATTCTGTTAAATAATTCACTGTGCTCTGCTCTTGACAAAAACTTGGCTGTCACAAGTATCAGTCTTCATATACCTTTTAAGCAAAGTCCAATTTCGACTGCTGCCAACCATGTAGTATCTAATTAGCATCTTCAATTACTAAATTAGAGTGGACTGAGAGATATACTTAAGTTTAATTAAACATGATTTTTGCAATGTTTTTTGAAGCTGACACTCAATATTGTTTGTTTATCTAGAAACTTGGATCCCATTAACCAAGGAGAGAGAGGGAGAGGATTTATAAATTTATTAACAAAATATTATGATGCACCAGGTGGCATGAGTGTAACAGAAATTCATACAGGGTTGGCACAGAGTGGAGATTGAAGATAATTTACCAAGTTTTTATCTAAAGCGCATTTGTTCTTGGTTGCTGCCCTAAATAATTTAAAATTAGGGAATGTACAGTCCTTCAAGAAGCACTTTTCCCTGAAGCTTCCTTCTTTGTCAATTTTCTCTCATTGCTTTCCTTGAAAGAATAGATGTTTTACCAGGGTATCCTCTGTGATCACATTGAATTGATCACGAATTGAACCTCAGGCCACCTTAGGTTTTATTCAGGTATTCACTTCATTACTTTACAGAGCCAATATGGACTTCAGTCCTTTGTAATTTAAAGCAAAAGCTCCTCATTGTCTGTTGGTGAATATAATTAACCATTTCAAAATTTACAATGGGTGCATTTGTAATTGCAGATAGCTTGTTTCTACTTTTTGGTCCTCCTTTGCTTCGCTTCCCATCTTTTGGCAGCTGATTAACCTGTGGCACTATGCCGTCCTAAGATAGGAGACAGATTTGGTCAGTCTGTTCTGCATTTATTATTGTCACATGTACTGAGGTACAGTGGAAAAACTTTGGTTTGCATGCCATCTGTACAGATCATTTCTTCAGAACTAGGGAAACACAATAACAGAATGGAGAATATAGTGTTACAGTTAGGCAAAGTGCAGCACAGACAGACAATAAGGTGCAAGGCCATGATGAGGTAGATTGTGAGATCAATAGTCCATTTTATCATACAAGAGGTCCATTCAATAGTCTTATTATGGCAGGATAGAAGCTGTCCTCGAGCCTGGTGGTATTTGCTTTCAGATTTTAATATCTTCTGCTGAGGGGAGGGGGCAGAAGAGAGAATGTCTGGGGTGGGAGGGGTCTTTGATTATGTTGGCTACTCTATTAAGGCAGTGAGCATCTCCATAGGCGTTGTTGTTGTCATCATAGCTGTTAGTCCTCCTTTGGGTATTCTAATGGTTGCAGCCTTCTTAAGGGCTATTATCTTGCAGGTAGTTCATCTGAATGAATTTAATTTTTTTTGGTATCTTCACTACAAGATCCATGCCATTCCAAGATGATCACATTCTTAAAGAGATTAATTCAATCTCTCTACCTTGAAGAATATTATTTTTTTTGGATCTGGGGGTTGGATATACTGACTTCAAGTCCCACTTTATGTCTCTGATACAGTAAATTGCATCATAAAAATATGAAATTTCTGTGTATATATAAATCAGCAACCTATGCCTACTTTACTGAAGTTGTAATATCTTCATATCCAAAATATTAGGAACATGCAAATAAACATGTTGGTTGTTTTTATTGATGATCATATTAAAGAAATGATTTATAGACACACTTTTAGAATTTACCACAATAACATTTGGAGCCCAGCACATTAAAATGAGATATCCTTAGATGTGAGATTCTCAAACATAGTAAGCAAGACTGCCTTTATTACAATTCTTCTCACCCAGCTTCCAATTCAGTTCCTCTTGTCTATCCCTATCCTGCAGCAAGTTAAGTTTTGACTAAAATGTTTAACATTTATTGAGAGTAAATGTGAATCTGAGTGAATTTGTCTGCAATGAGTTTGTAGGAAAAAAATCCTTTGCACAATTATGTTCTATTGGAATCCTGGTAACAACCCTGAATTCTATTTTAATGAAAGAATTTTTGTATCTTGAATTTTACACTGTTAATTATTTATCTTCAGGATCTGAAGACTATGTTGATATGTAACATGCCTACATTTTAGTTTCTTACAATGACAGGATTTGCTCGGAACTTGTCAGAGGGCAGCAATGCAAATTACACAGAATATGTGGCCACTAGGTGGTATCGTTCACCTGAGCTACTGCTTGGGTAAGTTGGGCAGCTGCACAATTATCTATTGCTAGGTTGTTGTCAAGTATCAGATAGCTTCGTTGGATTTGTTAAAGATAAATGATCAAAAATTGAAATATTGGCAATCTTTTGAGGGGTGTGGTAGATTAGAAAGCTTATTGTTTTTGTACCTAATAGTTATTAGAATTCTGCTGATGGACACAGATATTAACATAAGATGAGAAAGGTGTTTACTTACAGAACATGGTCTGCTTTGCTCTAGCTGATCAGGTACTCAAAGAAAGGAATATACCATACACAGTTCTCCAAATAAACTTTGTAAGAAACCAATTATAATTGGCGTAAAGTTTATTTTTAAAACAATTTTGACAAAAGATGGGAGCAAAATATGATTTTGCAAAGAAATAGTAATATTTTGTACTAGAGCAAAGTTGCATGATGGAGGTTTTTGACTAGATGAATCTTTAAGGATGGACAATTTGTGATGGTACCCATAATACCCTTCTTCAACTTGGTTATTTGTTGTTTTCCTTTTGGCTGTTTTCCTGGATGATATTTGATGGAAAATGAAACCTGATTTTATATCTGGTTAATTGACATATTATGGCAACTGGGTATTAACCCAGGGGGTCTCATACAGACAACAGTAATTTGTGAAATACCTTACCAGATTTTTCAGACCCAGGAAAAGACAATTGTAAAACAGTCTTCCAACAGCTGGCTTATTGAGTCTGTAAGTTTAATTTAGAGTTGACACCTTCTGTGAGACACATGTCTGCTTATTTTTTAAATGTTTATCCTGATACTAAACCTCCTGATACAGGTGGGAAGGGAGTCAGCTGACTTGAATGTTCATTTCATATTAATACTTAGGAAAAGATTAAAGGACAAAAAAGAAACTTGCATGAAAGAAAAAAGATAATATCCCTTGATATACTACTTGGTTTGCTTCAACTTGGAGGAATTCTTTTTACTCTGCGTAGAGCTGAAGTACGAATATTTGATGAATGACAAAGATATAATGGGATAGTTTTATTTCAGGAAATGATTGCTCATGATGTTATGTATCCTGGATCTCACTAAAACATCAAATTCCTTTAATTGGATATGTTTAATAACAAGATGTGTTATATTTATCCATTCATCTTAGTCAGAGCTGCCAGCCAGTGTTTACAGTGTGAAGTAGCAATGCCTTTGCATGGACCCTTTATGGAAAAGCCTTCATATTATGAATAGAATGAAATTCAGTTCCAAATGGACACATTTCAGGCAGAAACTAAAATGCTTAAATATAAAGTAAAGCCTGTTTCACAGGTATGAGCATTGTTGTTAGCTAAGGTAAATTGGAAAAATAGAATAAATGTTTAGAGATAGACAGACAAACGAAACTATTTTAGAAACTATTTCATACTTCTTCACATTCTGTTGAAAGGTTGGAATGCTATGGGAAATGTGATCCTTCCATGGCTAACTAAAGAGTTAAAGGATATCATTAGATTAGTGTAAGCGGTATATGACATTGACAGCAATAAACCTGAAGACTGGAAGACTTTTAGGAACCAGCAGAATAATAAAAAGGATGAAGACAAAATATGAGAGCCAGTGAACAAGAAATATAAATGAAAGTTGTAAGAGCCTTTAAAAACATGGCTTTCTGTCTAGAAGGGAATTTAATAGGCACCAAAGGAAATGGGTATGTTGTTTAAAAGAAGAATGATGCTGTTAATTCATTGTGAAAGAATCTACAAAAATAGCAGTAAAAATGGGTAGCCAGTGGTTTAAAAAGAATGAGGAACTTAAATTAATAAATGTTAATAACAAAAAGACATTTGAGAAATATTCACGAGGGGCATGGATAAGGTGGATGGTCACAGTCCCTTTTCCCCCAGGGTAGATTCGTCTAAAATTAGAGGATACAGTTTTAAGATGAGAGGGGAAAGATTTAAAAGTGACCTGAGGGGCAAGTATTTCATACAGAGAGTGGTGGATGTACAGAACAAGCTGCCAGAGGAAGCTGTAGAGGCAGATACAATTACAATGTTTAAAAGACAGTTAGACAGGTACATGGAACAAAAAGGTTTAAACGGATATGGGGCAAACACAGGCAAATCAGACCAGCTTGGAAAGACGTCTTGGTTGGCATGGACGAGATGGGCCGAAAGGCCTTTTTGTGTGCTGTATGACTCTAAATAAAGGGGACTCAAAGCTAACAAATTATTTGGACCAGATTGTCTACATCCTGGAATCCTAAAAAAGGTGGCTGTGACAGTTACAATCTTGCAAAATTCCCTTGATTCTAGTGGTTGCAATAGATTGGAAGATAACTAATGTAACACCAGTTTTTTTGGAACGGCTAAGAAACAAAATATGGAATTGAAGACCGTATCTTGATATTTGTTGTTGGGGAAAAATTGCTGAAACTCTTGCTGAATTTTTTTTTGTTGAGAAGAGTCAACATGGTTTTATGGAAGAGAAATCATAGTTATCATGGATGGATTTTTGTTTTGAGGATGTATGTAACAGGATAGATAAGGGACACCAATGAATTAGGCATATCTGGATTTTCAAAATGTGCAAGTTCCAACCAAATGTAGCATATGAAGTTGATATAATGTAATAACACATCCTGGGGATGAATTAAGGGGCAGAAAAAGAGATCAAGGATAAATGGGTTATTTTAAGATTGACTAACTGTTACTAGTAGAGCACTGCAAATTGATATGAGGCACTTAGCTATTTGTACTCTAATAATTCGTGTGAAAGTAGAGAGTGTACTATACTGACAATACAAAACTAACGGAAAATAAACTGTGGAGTATGCCAAGAACCTGCCAAAGGATATGGTCAGGTTAAGTGAGTAGGCGGATGAATGCTAGATATATCATATTGTGGAAGAGTATGAGGTTATCCTTTTTTGATAGGAAGTATAGAAAAACAGAACATGTTAAAAATGGTGATAAATGTGTAAATGGTGTCTAGAGAGTGCTCAAACACAAAGAATGAAGTAAACATGAAGATACAACAAGCAGATGGGGAAACTAAAATGTACATTGCCCTTTCTTACAAGTGGGTTGTAGAGTCAGGCCAATGTAGACAAAGCTGCATTGGCCACAAACCATATCTGGAATATTGTATTCAATTTTGCTTTTTATACTTGCAATATATTTGCCTTGGAGGCAGTACAATGTAGATACAAGTGATTTGATTTATGGTATGAGAGTATTAGAGTGGTTTTGTAAGGAAGGATCAAGTAGAATGAGCCAAACGCTCTGAAGTTTAAGAGTAGGAG
>JAUZTB010000087.1:66626349-66637646 GCA_034780895.1 Rhynchobatus australiae | reverse complement strand
GTTGTCCCTGTTTGTACTTTATAGCAATTAATCATCTAGTTCCTTCTAAGAGGCAAATGAGGCATCCCAACTACTTTCAACTTTCTCTCTATCCCTACCACATCTAACCAGGTTATTAGCACCCACTTAAATTGCAAAGTACTCCATTTGCATTTCTCCATCAAGCTACTTGCCTTTTACAGCCAAATCAGGCCTGACTTCACCATTACATCTTGCTTTATCTTGTCTGACTTTGTACCCTTTTCAATATTGCTGCTATCTGGAGATAATATAAATCATGGCCATTTCTTTCCTAACAATAAAACAGCAGTATTATTTCATTGATTGCTAATTGGTCTCTGAAATGAATAATGATTATTTAATGCCAAACTAAATTCACGTCAGATTTAAACAACAATTCAAAAGATAAATAGCATCCCACTGTACTTACAAAAGCACAGATCTAAAAGATATATTCATCTCAAAAAAGTCAATGACCTATTTCAGCAACATTCCTGGCACCCTTCTAAAAGGAAAACTTGGGTTACAGATCTTTAATTCTTGGAAGGTGCAATAAGTGGGTCAAAGAAAAAGTTATTTTAAGTAACATTATTTAAATATACTCAGGACAATGGTAAAATCCCTTTCCTCATTTTCACGCACTCTGCAGACAAGGCTCCCATAATGATCTCTGAGCTTTATGGCTTCCATTGTTGATGTTTAATTTAATTCTGGCTGCCTTTGTTAAGGCTGCACCTCTCAGATGAGATGTTAAATTGAAGCTGTGCCTGCCCTTTATAGATGGACATCCCATGGCACTGTGCAATGGAGTGCGTGAAAATTCTCCCACTCTTCTTACTAATATTTACCCCTACAGATTATCCCAGTACTGTATAAGGGATCTTGTTGTGCACAAAATGCCTGCGACCTTTCTTACATTGCAAATGTGACTTTCCTTCAATGGTACTTATTTAACTATAGAGAATGTGACTCACATCTCGGTCTTATTCTTTTGCACCCTACTTGGAATCCACATAATGAGGCTACTATTGAAATACTTGTAGCAATTTGAAAATGCCTTTTTTATACACGTACTGTTCTTTTGACATTAATATTTTGCATATACTGCTAATTATTCAGGGCAGTATGGATGAATAAAGCTTCAAATATAAGTGTAAACTCTCCATTGTAGTACAGAGGAAATGCTTTCTTGTCAGAGGTACTTTTAGATGGGTCGTAGAGTTTAAAAAGCTTATAAGCTTGGGGAAGAAAATGAAAATGAAGAACTTCATAGCTTTGAGTGGGAGATATATCTTAGTTCACTTGTCAAGGACAAGTGGACTTGTCAAGGGACTTGTCAGTGGACTTGTCAAGGCTGGTGAACAGAGGCCCAGTCTACCTTCTCCGGTTGAAATAAATAAAACCTCACCATAGTATTTCAGAGTATGGAAGTTCTTCTGTGTCTTGGCCACTACTTAGTCTCAATATAACTAGAAATAAATAGGCTTTTTCTGTTATCTTGAAATTTGGTAGCTGATGAGTTCTTTTCACAAACACTGCACCTCTAAAGTACTTCATTGTCTTCAAAGCACTTTGGACAAGTATTATATTAACTTAACTATACCAGCCACAAAGTCTACAATAAGAAGTCAGGGGCTGAAAAGTGGCTCATCTTCCAACTCCCCAAAGCCTTTCCACCATTTACAAGGCACAAGTGAGGAACATGATGGAACATTCTCCACTTGTCTGAATGACTGTAGCTCCAACAGTGCTTAAGAAACTCAACACCACCCAGGCAAAAGTAAGTGGTTTGACTGACAGTCCATCAACCAGCCTAAACTTTCATTCTCTCCACTACCAGAAACACAGTGGCTATAGTGTGTACCACCATCTTTTGTCCGTTTACTTCCAAGTTGCTCACCACCCTGATCTGGAAATATATTGCTGTTGCTTCATTGTTACTGGGTCTAAATTCTCAAACTCCCTGCCCAACAGAACAATGGGAGTACTTTCACCAGAAGGACTGCAGTGCTTTAAGAAGGTGGCTAGCTATCACCTTCTCAAGGCAATAAGGGATGGGTAAATAAATGATGGCCCTCCCAAATTTGTTACCACTATGCCAGAAATAACACTATTTGAAATGCTTTAGGAAATGTTGTGATTGTGAAATAGCAGCAGTATATTTCCAAGTCAGGTGTGTGTGACTTGGAAGAAAATCACGCATACCTTCTGCCTTGGCTGGAAATGACTGCTTAGGCTCCACTTTCTCTCCTCCACTCTCACCATTAAGTTCAGCTGCACAGGTTCAACCTTGTGCTGAGTCAGCGGTTCATCAGCATCTCAGCTGGGATGTACCCAGCAGTGGAATGGAATGTTGTTAACACAGCAGTGGAAAGATCACCTTTCTGTGCTGCATAGACTTGACCAAGTTGTTGGCTGTTTCCCTATTGCCTCCTTCACAGTCTGAACAGATCTTCCTTCTTCCCTGTTTGAGGCAGTGGATGTGAGGCTGCATATCATTTTCGTTAATTGTCTGGAATGGAATTGTGGCCCATAATCTGAAATTGGTTCTAACAATCCATGGGTTGTGAAGATCAGCTGCAATTCATCAATAGTCCTTTTGCTTGATGTGCAGGACCCCACTGGTCACACTTCCAGCTACTTGGAGTGGGAAATTACTTGGAATGACAAAAAATACCAAGGAAATCTTGTTGTTTCCAAATAAAGATGCCTAGATTTACTAATAACTGCCTGTTGGCTGACACAGTATGAGCATGGGAACATAGGAACTGCTAAAAGGAAAGTGATCATTTTGTTTGCTCTCCGATATCCTGGAGCTTCCTAATACACTGATATTGCTGTTTTCTCCACAAATGACTGAGGTGAAGAAAACCCTAGTGTAGAAGAGCTCTGTGAACCACAGATGCCAAGTTTCCTATCTCCTCCAAGGCCTGCCACACTTAACAGGAACAAAAGGTCAGACTCCCAGTAAGTAAGCTCGATAAAAAGCATTGGGTAATATGAGGGCAGTTACCTTGGGCAAAGAGTGATGGAATCATGGGAGTAGGGTGCTTGGAGGCTGGAGGTCTTGCAATGGAATGTCTTGGAATACAGCCAACCAGAGTTGGCAGTTTTAACTGCCACTGGTATCCCCTGTATTCTGGGTCCTTGGCAGTAACTTGAAGCAGCATAATCTTAGAGGCATCCATTTAGGCTCACAATATCGTTGTTCTATACACAATTGAAAACAAATCCAGGACTAAAGGTTGTTGGTGATTTCAGTAAAACAGTTCAAATGCATAGATTGTGTACAGTATGTATGTGATCATAATTTATTTTTGAGCATTTTGGAACATATCACTATTCACATTGACAATGCTTGTTTTTAAATATCAAACAGAATCATCTGCTTCCTGTACACGACAATGTGGAAGGCTCTGTCTAACTATAACTCAGTAAACTAATTATGCCCCAATGCTGAAAATAAGAAGACGTTCCTCTGTCAATCAGTAGGACACATTCAACGTTTCCCAGAAAATGAAGAGTCAGACTATGTACCATCTAGTGGCCACATTTAACAACTGCATTGGCAGCACAGCAACAGTGTCATCTGGCTTCAATACAGTCATGGCTGAGGGTTTCAGCATTAAATAAGTCGTGATTTCAGTACAACGCATGTGGTGCATTTTGTTTAAGAACCTTGTTATTGAGGATCTTGTGTGCCATCTCATCTTATTTTGTCTCAGACAACTAAGACAAAAATGAGGCATTTTCTTAATAAGGTTTTACTTTTGGTTGCACTCGTCTAATCAAGAGCGTGAGCAGGATGGGCAATGCATAAGAACGGGGGGGGTCTCCAATAAATCATTGGATACACAAAGGACACATGTGTATCTGTATTCTGTGTTTGATATACTCCTCCAAAAGTGATCAAACTTAAGCTCTTGTGCATGTCCCAACCATTATTAATCAAGGAATACATTCCACCAATCATCATCATCAGTGATCAGACACTTCCTCCCAAAGAGTGACTCTCCTGCTTGGGCAGCATCCTGTCTAGAGGAGCCCATATTGGTGCAGAAGTGTCCTGCAAGAGCACCAATGCACCAAGTCTTTGGGAAAATGTGTGAGGACCTCTGGGACATGAGGGGCATCAGACTACAGACCAAGCTCAGAGTAAAGAGGGCTGCTGTTTTGTGATCTCACCCCATGAACCCTGAACTCAACAACATATTCACATTATTAGATGGCAAAAAAATCCTCGACAATGCTTTTTAAAAATAAATTGCTTTATTAGAAGCCACAGCAACAGCTTCAGCTTATTTGCTGATGAGCACCTCATCCATGACATGTAGACTCTGTGATTCCAAATACATCTGAAATACTTTCCAGAAACCTGAGGTCATTCAGTACTTTGCTGTTCATGTCCTAACTTGCACCATCTCAGTAGCCCATGGCCCTGAGTTTGCTGACCAACACTAACCCCTGCTTAAGCAATGCCTGTATTTTAAACTTCTCATCCACGTGTTCAAATACCTCTATGGCCTTGCCCTCTTCGTCTTTGTAATTGCTTCCAGATGTACTTCACGATATCTGCACAACATCAGTTCTGGTCTCAAAAGAAATTGGAATGTTCCATCACTGGTGGCTTTGCCTCAAATGCCTGTGCCCTGAACCGTGGAATTCCCTCCACAGACCCCTCTGCCTCTCTCTTCTCCTTTGAGGCACTTCTTAATTTTACTTCTTCATCTGCTCTTATGGGTGTCAATTTTTGTTTATTAATATGGCTGTGAAGTGTCCTAGGACTTCTATGACATATGTTCTTTGGAATAAGGGATAATGTAACAACAATGACAACAATGCTCTCAACCATTGTGGCTTGAGTTGGTTGTGAGCTCTGTGGGATTTTGCTTATTTACTTATTATCAGGATAGGCAAATATCAGCACACCACATCTAAATACTCAATTGCTAAATATTGTTGGTACATAGGTGCAGTTCTTGTGGATGCATGGTTACTGGATATTGTGTTCCAGCAAGTTTATCTAGCAAAGAAGAAGGAATGGCAATATGTGACTAAGATAGGAAATATGGCTCAAAAGAAGATTTATAATCAATAGCTTGTGCATAATTCCAGTGTTTTAGCTTTCTCAGTGGAGAACGGTGCAGGATAGAGGGAGTAATTCTTGTTATTGATTGTTGTGCAGTCTGTAGAACCTACATATTGTGCCTACTGTATGCCAGAAGTAGCCAGTAAGTGAACTGAACGAAAAACAAACTGTTGGAGGAACTCAGTGGTTTGAGCAGCATCTGTGGAGGCAAAGAGATAGTTGACATTTCGGGTTGAGACCCTGCATCAGTAAGTGAACTGCTCTCTCTTAGATGGTGTTGAGATCTTTGAGTTTCGTTGTAATAATCTAGACAATTTTTCGATCATCTTCCTGACCACAATCTCCTCAGTAGTGGCAGAAACTTGCAGAGTCGGTAAAAGTATCACCATCTGTAGAGTAGCCAGCCTCTGCTAATGTTAGCCTCAGTGTTCCAAACGTGTCATCGATCATAACTGGTGAACAGAATGTTGAGGACCAAGGCAAAAATTCTGATTGTTGTGCCGATGAAAAGCTAAATGTTAATTTCTGCGCAACTGTTGTCTGGTCTGTTGAGTGACTGTGGTGTCTTCTGATTTCCTATTTTTTATTCCTAAAAGCAGATTATTAGCTCAGTGATATTTATAAGCCCTCACTGTTTCACCCTACCTGTACCTAGGGAAGGATCAAGAGGTGCATATCTGCCAGAGAGTGAAATTGTACATGAGTATCTGCTACTGATGTTGGATCAGCATTGATGGGTCAGCCTACAGAAGATGGTTGGTGGACACATGCAATAAAATGCTTAATGTAATGAGAATCCTTCCACAGAACCAGTGTGTAATGTCAAGGAGCATGTAGGAAGCATGTAAGAGCTCAGCCCCAACATAGCACAAGGCTTGCTCATCCATTTCAATTTGAAAGTGGTGGGCAGCTCGCTCCAACAGCATACATGTGGCCCAGTCAGGACGCAGTGTCAGATGTGGTGGCTCCAGTTGCAACATTAGCAGCAGCCACCCAGCTTCTGAACAACACAGCGGTCTTCTGATGTAAGGTTGTCTTGCCAGTGATTCAAACTCAGACTACAGCAAGCATGACTATGAATTTCAGTGTTCAAAGGGCATCACAATGATCCAGCTTCCTCCCCTATGATTAAGACTGCTATGTTAATACTGTGGGAAAGTGGCAATGAACTGCTGCACTCTATCAGGATGATAGAATTCATCCTCCCACCACAGAAACTCCGCCCATGTCCATGCTGTTGCCAGTCAGCTCGTCAGCCCAGACTCCTGCCACTCATGGTGCAATGGTGCACTCTGAAATAGGGTCCTTCAGTCTAGAGTTGCTGAAAGTTACCTTCCAAGGCTATATACAGTCTCCCTCACTTGAGCTCAGAAGCTTTCTACAGGCCAGGTTATAGCCACTGTGGTGGCTCTTCGTAGAAGCAGCAGGAACGGCAAAGACAAATGAAAGACAGATACTAAGGGAATGCCGGAAACACCAACCTATCATTGAAAATATGATCAGATGATATTCTTTGCCATGCAGCTGAACTTGATTCACGATTTTGATTTGCCGTATTTGTTCTGTGTTGCTTTTGTTTCTGTGTTGTGGCCAAGCAGATGCTGTGACAGTGAAAGAGGGAATGCACGGTGGGTGACTGTTGTTGAATGGAGATTTGGACTTATATTCACTGGTATCATTGCCAGATGGATTCTTCATGGACAGTCAGGCAGAAATGTGCTGCTTAGGTTTCCAGTACCTTTCCTCCGCACTCTGCCCCCCATTGTGCTTTTCCTCCATTTCCTGCACTTCAAAGTGCACATCCTGCTGTGAATCTGAACGCCTTCTTTGCTGAGAAGGGTATGGTGCTCCTATACAGCAGCCCAACCAATGGAAGCATTGTTTCAGCAAACTAATGATCTGCTCTGTGACATTATGTATGGCAGCATAACAATCATTGTATGCATTTTGCCCACACACTTGTGAGGTGGAGTTAAAAGAACCCAAGAAATAGGTCCAGGAATAGCCTGCTCTGCCATTCAAAAAGATGATAGTTGATGTGATTTTGACCGCACTTTTCTGCTTGTTCTGAATAACTCTTCACTCCCCTATAATCCTGCAATGAGTGCACTTCAGCCTGGAACGTATTCAGTCTGGGGTAGAAAATTCCAAAGGTTCACCACACTGGGAGAAGGAATTCCTCCTGTTCTCTGTCTTAAAAGGCAGGTAGGTGTATGCATCCTACACCCTCATCAGTATTGCATCAGACATGACATGATATATCAGAGGCTAATTTCCAAGCAAAATGATGCCTACAGTGCCCGAGAAACTAATGCTATGGTTGTCAGAATGGAATGTCAGCCTCAGTTATGTTCTCAGGTCTCTGACATGTGACTGGAAACCACAATCCACTGAGTCAGGAGTGAGTAGAAATGGATGGCTTGTACAGTAGTCAGTACAATTCCCTAGAGGCCATTAAGAAATATTAAGAGGAATTGAAATGAAATCTAAATAAAACCTGGAATGGAAATGAAAGTAAAACCCCTATTAACTCTTTTGACAGACTCCGGCTGTAGCTCAGTGAGGCCACCATGTGTTTAAATATGAGTTCTCAACCTGGCATTTTATAGAATTTCACCAGGGATAAGTTACCACTTCATTGTGTATGGCTAAAAATGCACTCACAGGGACAAAGTATAATTAGCTTCAGTTTCCAAATGGAACCAGGCTGAATTTCTCACCCAGCTGCTGGATTTATGAGAAGTAAGTTGACAAAAAAAAATCAGCACTGAGGATTGTGTCTCATGTTTCTTGATTTGAAATTCTTCGCTGACTGCTGTGGATGGGCACGTGTGCAGCTTAAAGAACTGAACTCAGCTCATCATTTTTCCTGATAGAGGATTCACAGTGGTTCAGCTGATGAAGAAAATGTGCCATTAGTCACAACTGATGCTGGGGACATATTCATTATGATCAGTTACAAAATGGGAAGTTCTCTCTTGAGGGTTAATGTGGTTGCTAAGTCTTTTTAAAGAAGGCTGCCTGAGCTAGTTCTGGCATTAACATTTGCTCAAGAAATTTTAAACAATGGTTGTAGCTTACCTCAGCAGGCACAGTGATTAGATTTCCATGCTAAAATATCTGACAGAAACCCTTCAACAAACCTCACTCTCAACTAACTGAAGTGCCAGATTGAGGCCCTTGTCTCAAATCCAGATTTCCAATGTATTTTCTGGATGTTCATTGGTTCTATGGCATTTGGACTTCTGAACTGTTTCATTCCACACTGTTTCTAACTGTAACCCACTCAACAAGGCTCTCAGGTGAAGAAAAGTTACCTTTTTGGACTGTGCTTCTACTCTTGTAATCCCTATGTGGTAGGGAGGCTATAGCAATTTGGGCCATACAATTAAAATTGGGGTTGGATCCCAATGGTATAATTAAGATCAGACATGCATATATAAAGAAGGTCCACTCTTTCTTTCCTCACCCCACAGTCTTTTGGTGGGTCATTTGATTCCCATTAGTAGATAAGGTGAATATTAATCAGGGCATTGAGTATAAGAGTCAGGAAGTCATGTTGCAACTATACAAAACTTTGAGTAGGCAGCACATAGAGTATTGTGTGCAATTCTGGTCCCTCAGAATTGCAGAATTGCACCCAGTTCAGAATTGCACCAATTGCAATGGGTGCAATTCTGCATCCATTGCAGGAAGGGTGTGGAGGCTTTGGAAAGGGTACAGAAGAGGTTTACTGGGATGCTACCTGGATTAGAGGGTACGATCTATAAGGTTGGACAACGTTGGGTTGTTTTCTCTGGAGTGTTGGAGGCTGAGGGGAGACCTGATAAAAGTTTATAAAATTATGAGAGGCATCGATATGGTAGACAGTCAGAATCTTTTTCCTAGGGTAAAAATGTCAAATACTAGAGGACATGCATTTAAGGTAGGAGGGGGAAGGTTTAAAGGAGATGTGCGGGGCAAGTTTTTATAGAGACATTGATGTGTGCCTGGAATGGGCTGCCAGGGGTAGCGGTGGAAGTAGAAATGGCGGTGGTGTTTAAGTGGCTTTTAGGCAGCCACATGAATATGCAGGGAATGGAAAGATATGGATCATATGCAGGCAGAAGAGACTTAGTTTAACTTGGCATCATGTTCAGCACAGACATTGTGGGCTAAGGAGCCTGTTCCTATGCGGTACTGTTCAATGCTCTATGTTCTATTTGGTATAGCAGGCTCCCAACTGAAGCAATTTTAACTGCCTGATCATTCTATTCTTTCTGGGCACTTTGGGTTAAAATTTCCTCCATGAATTTAAAATTTATTGCTGCCTTTTGGAACTATCAGCTCTGTCAGTGCTGGGTTTGAACTGAATTTCTGCCAAACTCTCTGTAAAGTATTATTGTTAGGGTTGATACAGCTCCAAGAAGTATTCATGATGCAAGGTTGAAACTAATTAATTAATTAATTAGGTCTTGGTGCATGCAATAAGTAAAATCAAAGCTATCACATGGTGCTTTTATAGTTTATTTTGATAAAAATGTAAATACAGATGTGGATGGATTCCTGAGAAATCTCTTACCCTTCCTGAAGCCAAATTTCCCAAAATAATTTGACTGCATTGATAGGTATAGCAGATTATTCATTTTTTCAGCAATATTTGGGTTAGAAATCAGTTAATGTTATGTTTTCAGTCATATAATGAACCACTCCTCATGACTCCATGTTAATATACGGTTATGGTAGGGGTTGGTGAGGAGGTGTTGGATATGTTGATGAAGGGTCTCGGCCCGAAACGTCAACTGTTTATTTCCCTCCATGGATGCTGCTTGACCTGCTGAGATCCTCCAGTACTTTTTGTGCATTGCTCCAGATTCCAGCATCTGCAGACTTCTTTCATGTCTATGTTATAACCAAGATTTGCAGTTTGGCTCCCATTCTGCTCAGTATTGATATATAATCCCAAAGGGATCTCTGAACATTCAATAATTCCATCAATCAGTATCCCTTGCACTACCTTAAATAGTTGGTCCCTTCACAGTCAATGTAGCATGGGTGCAGTATGTAAAAATGACAGCAACTCACGAAGATTCCTTTAGGAATGCCTGTGACCATGACCCAAAGGGCCAGCAGGTGCGAGGAGGCACTAACATGTACAAGTTCACCTCCATTTTACATGCAAAATCATAGATTCTTTATCATAATTGGGCTATAAGCCTGAAACCCCAGGGAGCCAGGGAATAGCTTCATCACATCGGACTGCAATGATAAAGGAGGCAGCCCACCACTACTTCCTAAGGGCCCAGAAATAAAGTTAAGTCTTGCCAGTGATGCCCATATCCCAAGAATGAACTTTTAAAAAATTAGCACACGCAGAGATTTTGTTTTACGTGGGATTTCCTGAATGTCATCCAAGCCAACATGCAGGGTCTACTTCAGGGTTCCTTGGAGTGCAGATCACAGTCAAGACTGAAAATGTCCACAATAAGGTCCAATTTCTATCACATTGGTTAAAACCAATTAAATTCATCCAGTAGCCATTCCGAAGGAAACTGTCTGACAATAACATTGATAGGATTTTGCATAAAGTACTTAAGAAAACACCCATAAGTAGGCTGTAAGATAGGAACATGCAGCGGGCCAAGAGCAATCCTGAGCTCTTGTTTGGAGGGTGTTTGAATGCTCATCACATTGTGAAATGCCAATGCTCATCTAGGAAATCTCCCTGTTTTGGTCTCTGGGGGTGTCACTGTGCAGCTAGGTTGGTTGTATCACAGCAAACTACTTCGAGCTTTTGTCTGAATAATGAGTGAATTTTCTACTGTGGCATTCTGACATTTTCATCCAATGTCGAAACAACATCTTGGCCTCTGCATTTTTCCAGCTCTGGCCTCTTGTGTTTCATTCACCCCTTCATTGTCAACTATGCCTTCAGCCGCTTTGCTCTGAGATTCCTTCCACAAACATCACTGTCTCTCCATTTCCTTTTATCTTAAAGACTGATTCAAATTTGACAAACATTTATCCATCTGTACAAATAGCTTCTCCTGTGGCTTAGTGTTAGTTCTTGTCTTTGCAATGTTTTGCTGGATAAAAGGTGATGTAAAAAGACAAGTTGTTGAGGTTGCCAGGTGGAACAGAGTTAAAGCTGTTCAAATGTGTCTATCATCAAATAGTAGACAGAAGGAGAAAATTTTGATTATATTTAGCTTAACTCCATTCAAAATCA
>JAUZTB010000087.1:66411720-66423077 GCA_034780895.1 Rhynchobatus australiae | reverse complement strand
ACGATTCTGTGCAGAATAGTCGGAATGACATGACGGTGGCTTGACCATGCCTATTGCTGCTAATCACTCCTGCAACCACAAGTCACATTATCATTGTACAACATGGGTGGAATGAGCTTTTAAAATAGAGTTGAATATATATTTAAAAAGAGAAGAGATGGAGGAAAGAACAGTCTCAATATGAATGGCTTCTTGTTTTTTATTCTGTGCAAAATATTGGGCCAATTAATATCAACAAGATTTCCTCAGCAGCCTCATGGTGGTCTTTGAACAATGATGCAGTTTAGTATATTGAACAATGATGCAGTTTAATATATTAAAAGTGTGTTGGGGTATTAGTAGGAATAACATCCAATGGTCTGGAAACTATGTCCTATACCAATCAAGTCCCCGGTGTGCTGGCTTAATGGAGTATTACAGTTTGAACATGCAGGCTGTTGCAGAATTGTTTGGAATGATCCATGTATATGCTGTGTGTTCCAGTTAAAAAGTTCCTTTTTCTAGAAATTGAGAAGATATTTTATGCAATCTTTACGTATTATATATTTCTGACAGTAAGTTCTCGTTCTTTCTCTAACCACCTTCTCTCCACTATACAAAGCTGTCATCTCGATCTGGGCCACCACTCCCTGGGTGCTGACGTCATGGGACGGTAAAAGCTGGAAGGCTGTTCGACTTTTGGAAGCTGCAGGGGAACATAATTCTGTCCTTCCCTGTTGTTGATGTCAGGAGTTGCTAGGATGCAATCTGAAATGCTAAGGCCAAACCAACAGCCATGCTTAGTAATTTGGTTGTGATTTACAGATTTGGCACAGATTAGGGGTTGAACGAGTCTTGCCTACATCTAGGCAGAACAAAAGTAACAATGTACGGTGGAATATTGTCTTTTAAAATAGTGAGCATTTTCTTGTATTTGAGTGGTGATGGTATATGACAGTTATGGCTGTGGTGATGGGTGTTGACTCTGTGCTTGCCTTCAGATGCAGTGAGACTGATGCTTGTGGCAAAAATCTTCACTGCAGGTAAGTGACCACTAACGTACAGGTGGTCATGCGTATTGTGACTGGGACCAGCTGATGGACTGGTTGTGTACTTTGTATTCATAGTGGTGTGATGTGAGTGAATAGGACGCAGATGAATATTTCCACATGATTTATGTTGCATATTTGTAGTGGAACATTTGCCAGTACTTTGGCCTGCTGTTTAGAACTCTTAAAAAAAGCTAGGTCATTAAAATAAAGGGTCTTGCTGGGGAACAGAACAGTGTTCCAGACTGTTGCACAATCCATGTTGTGTGCTCCCACATTTTCATTTCCAAGTAGTACACTTTTGATCCAGTCTAAGAATAATACCATTGTTTTTCACTGGCTTTGTTAATCCTGTTGTCCTTGTACCTCTGTGAAGTGTCAAAATCTACTTCTGATCATTGATGGTTTTGTTCTGTAACTCCTTATGCAGTGGAAACTCAGTTGAGATCCTTTCAGAGGAAGGTGGTTTTCATTCATCTGATCAAACTCTTGTGGGATTTTTGTGGCATTCTTGCAGTCCAGATGAAGGGTCTTGACCTGAAATGCTGACCTGACCATTTCCCTCCACCAATGCTGCCTGTCTTCCTGAATTCTCCAGATTCCAGTATCTGCAATCTCTTGTGTCTCTCTTGTGGGATTTCACTTGGGTTACAGAAATATAAAGCCAATATGCTAAATTGTTACACAAACCAAGGAGTATCAGATGTTTTATACGAGTCATTGTGGTGCCATCATAATTGAACATTAAGGTAATCATTATTCAATTATGCCTAAAGGGGGTCAACTATTCACAATTCCACTTGGATAAAACTATGAGTTGAAACATATTAGCATATTTCCCAATTTCTAGAGATGCCAAAGAAATGATGGATTACCTTAGAAACAATCATTTTTTTTTCCCTGTGGAAGCCTGCTGCGCTAAGTATGCGAAAACATTGAAACATTCTTGATGCAATGTTCTGTTCTCTGGTCTTCAATGAAATTTTTAAACTTGAGCCAGGTTAGTGATATTTGTTGGTGAAAATAAAAAAACCTGCAGACACTGGAAACTAAAATAAAACAGAAAATGCTAAAAATACTCAGCAGGTCAAGCTGCATCTGTGGGAAGAGAAGCTGAGTCATCGTTTTAGGTTGAAGGGTCCAGCATTTTCTGTTTATGTTTTAATGTTATTTGTTTTTGCCTTCTAATGCTTCATCTAAACTATTAATTCAGCATTGCCTTTCATTGTTGGTACTATAGCACAATGAGTTGGTGCAGGGAGTAATTGAAGGATCCAATTTCAATAGATCTGCTTTAGATATTAGAAGGTTAGATCATTTTATCTGCTATTTTTAATTCTTCACAGTGCAACTTTTGAGGATTAGATATATATTTGAAAATATTTCCAGGACTCTAGAGTGGGGAGAGAAGAATAACTAGATAGCTCTTTCAGAGTGGAGCTACTAACTTACGAAATTACAGAATACCAGGAGCCTGATCTTACTGCCAATAAATGATCTTGAAATTTTGCCTGTGTTTATTTCACATATGTTCTAAGTTAATGTTTATTAAAATGCTGGTTGAATTGCACCTGCTTCATGCAAATTTAACTCCTATTTGTGAAAATCTATAGACGGAGGAAGACCAAAATAAAATGAAAGTGGTAATCCAAATTGCTAAGACAGTTTGTTAAAAGTGTCTTTTAACAATAAAACAGTTTGGTAATGCGTCGTGTTGTATGAGGGATTTGTACCCTGACCTTTGACTTTGGGACCCAGTTTCAACAAGCTCAGTTTGTTGTGATTAAAGTTTTTTCAGAGGGCTAGAAAGATCCTACAAAAAAAATAGTTTCAGTGTCAACTTTAGTGCTAATGGACATGAGTGTATAAGTGAAATTAATGCATTTGGTTGGCACTAGATTGACAGGCTAACTTGGGGCTACTGAGCTGGCTAAAGATGTCTCATGAATGAAGTAACAAGCAATGCACAGATAACTAGAAGACTTCCTTAATTTAAAATATTGTTCAGGAACCATTGACTGCTTACCATGCACTCAAGCATTACTGTATGTTATTTGTTTTTCTTGAAAATGTGTCACACAATCACTTGAAATATCTCTTTGAATAATCTGCATCACAGTGTGAGAGATGGCCATTGCTTTCTATTTTTCTGAATCTATTTTTTGCCTCCCAACTCACATTTGTAGCGGTAACTGCAATATTAAGCTTGGGTGGAGCAAGTTTACTCTGAACCATTACAGGAGTACTAAAGGATCTTGATAGATTTTATTTGTCTTTACTAGCACCCAAGCTTTCATCCATATTTATCATTCCTCCTTCCTCCCTGCCTGCCTCCCTTTACAAACTCCAGCTTGTACAAAACACCTCTTTCTGTGTCCTAACCCACATTCTGTAATTCTCGTAACATTCTTCTTCCATGCATTTAACTTGAGTGCTAAAGCTGATCCTCAATCCCCCTGTTGCCCCAATTGATTTTGGTTACTCATACCATAATTTCTGGCCTTCTGTGTTTTTCCCCATTCCATTTTTATTGCTCTCCCATTTAACCCATTCTGCTTTTACCCTCTGAAACTTGCTATTTCAACCTTTTGATGTGGTCCCAACCACATATCATTCATCACAACTGCTTATACTGGGCAGATGGCATCATTTTCAGTTCCCAAGGAAGTCAAGTGAGAAAGTGCATTTATTATACTTGAAGCTCGAGCAATTCAAAGTTGCATTGTAAAACAAAAATGTTTACAGTGGTCTATTTACTGCATTCTCCTATCTGACCAAAATGAATACTGGAGAAAATTGTTCAATCCGCAGTCTCCACATTCTAACAACTTCATAGTTCTTAACTGCTTGAGAAATCGATGGACACTTTGGAATGCTTTAAAAAGTTGATGTATTGCAGGCTAATTGGATTAGTACAAATCTGCCTGCTATACTTCGTAGAAACCATAGTTCTCTTTCTTCATTGTAGAAAACTTTCTTAAATTGAGTCTCTGACCAAACTTTTAATTTCCTTTCCTAACTGCTCAAACATGGCTTATTTCCCATTTTTCATCAGCTTAGTCATCTTTGGTGCCATATTCTTTATTAAGATTGTATATGGATGCACCCTGTTGCTTTCTTCAAACAAGGCATTGCTATATAAGCCTTAGGCTCCAAAGTGTCCATTGGACAATTTATTTGAACTTAAAGAACTGTATTATCTCTACACTAGGAAGTTTGAAAGTTTTGTTGCTAGAAGATAAGCTGTCTGCTCCGATCATATATCATTCATAGAAAAGATGTACAGCTAACAATATGCTGTAAATAACACCTTGTCAAATAGTTTAAGTAAATTTCAGAACAATATAGTAATATGTACATATCTCAGATTAACAATGAGTTGCTTTCCACACCTCAGCAAAATGTAACTTATTTTCATCTGACAAAACTATTCAGTATATTTAATATTGAGAGCATAACAATTTTCAGTTCTTGGAAGTATTCAGATAATAAGTTTTGGTTTTGTGTTCATGGAATAATCTGAGACTTTTAAATTTAAGATTTTAAATTTTATTTACAGCGTGGTAACAGGCCCTTCTGGCCCAATGAGTCCGCGCGCTGCCCATTTTAAACCCCAAATTAACCTACCTGTACGTCTTTAGAATGTGGAAGGAAACCAGAGCACCCGGAGGAAACCCATGCAGACACAGGAGAACATCCTTACAGACAGCGACGGGAATCGAACCCCGATTGCTGGCGCTATAATAGCATTGCGGTAACCGCTACGCTACCATGCCACCAACATTTTTTGTCAGGATTTCCAGCATTTATTCCTCCCCATTGTAATTTTCATAAATAATACATTCTTGGCTTCCATATTGTTTTATTATCCTTTTTAATTTTTTTCCCTGTAGAATCACCTGCCCAACTGGTTACTGATCTCTGTGGTTGTCTCTCCCATCACATGAAATATTGGTTCCTTGCTGAAGCACATTTCTGTGAGTGTGGGTAAATTACAGCACTTTGACCAGTGTACTAGCTATATGAATAATATTTAACCTTCAATCAATATCCCTAAATCTAATTATGTAGTCATTATTACAGTGTTGGTCATAGAACCTTGCTGTGCGTGGACTGGCTGCACCATTTTGTTCAGATGTGCATAATTAACAAGTCTTTCATAAATGTTTAGTGCAAGGAGACTACATCTGAACCGCAGGTCATATAAAAATTCTTGTGCTGCCCAGTCCTTTTGAGTAAGAAATTAAACACCTATAAAAGATTGGGAAAGTAAATATTTGGTATAAGCCTGAAGTTATAAACAAACTGGTTATTGATGCCAAACCTGCTACATTCTTAAGCAGAAGTTATGGTACCTGCTACTCTGGGTCCAAGAGGCTTGCTGACATTCAGGTGATGATGGCTGACTGTGTGGATAAATCAGACTGTGCGTACTTCTATTAATCAAGAGAAATGTAGATCCAACACATTGTTCTCCTTTCCTCCCACAAGCAAGTCATGCCTTGCACATTCTCTGAGCATCCTGCAGTCCTTTTTCAATTACTATTGAGATGTGCATGTCACTGGTGAGACCAGCTTTTATTCTGTTGTACATTTGGTTTCCTTGGAATGGTAGTAGTGATGAGCTGTCTTCTTGCAAGTCTGTCTAATGAAAGTTCTCAAGAGAACTTATGGGGATGATTCCAGGCATTTGGCTGGGTACACCCCACCAATTCTCCCATCTCCCTGAAAGGTATTTGGTCACTGTTTGTTTTTATTGTATTAATTTTTTTTAGTGGGGTAGGTGAGGAATCAACATGATGGCTGCATCTCACAACAGTTTTCTGTCTGCTCATTCCTTTTTCCTAATCAGAAATGCCATGATATAACCAACAATGAAGAAAAGGCATTCAAAATATAGGCAGGATTGAAAACCAGAGATCTAAAAGGTTTGTGTTTACTGAAACAAAAAAAAAGCTTCTCATGGTGTTTTCTGTGACCTGAGGATATCCCAGACAATTGAATGCTTTTGCAGTCATTGTTGTAGGAAAAGGAAAAGGTAAAGGTTTTCTTCCACATTTTTCCTTTCCATCGCCAGCATCAAGCTCTGTGGTCAGGCTTACCATTTACTAAGCAGGGAGGGAAGTTTCTTCCAGATTGACCCTCTCTTTGAACCCAGACTCTGAGAAAACTCAGCTCTTCCTTCCTCTGTCTGACTGCAGTTGTCAGTTAGTTTGTGCATTATTTTGCTGATTAGGATTAAAGTTCTGATTACCATGGAACTTTCCAGTAGAGCTAGAGGCTGTTTGGTCCGTGATGCCTTGCCAACATGTCACCAGACTTGCTGATCCTAGTTGCACAATGAACCTTTGCTTTCCACCAGAAAAAATTATCGCTGTTACCCATATTCTAAGCTACATTTACATCCAGGACCCAATAGTCTTGAACCCTGTATGTGCCAATCTCCAGTCATGAATTGCTGCCTTCTCTGTTGGATATTTTTTCCACAAAAATATCTCTTCACCTTTTTGTTTTGGCTCATCTGGTATACTTCTATGTCCCAAATCCTCTTTTGTTACTCTGATACAGAATATATTAGAGTATGCATTTTTGATGAAGGAATTTAACAACATAATGCCAAAAAGTGGAACTGGAACCGATTGTATTAGGTCTGCATAAGAACATTCGGGGTACATGAAGAAGTAGGCCAAGAGGGCACTTGAGCCTGCTTTCCTCTTCAATGTGCCACAGGTTTTTGGTACTGCCCAATTACAGATTCCCTTTCTTTCCAAAAATCTGTTGATCTCAATCTTGAATGTACTCATGACTGAGCACCAACAGCCATCTGAAGTAGTGAAGTCCAAAACATCTGTGTTAAGGCATTTGTCATCTTAGTCCTAAAATTGTTGATCTTTTCTCTAGAGGCAGTGTCCCCTAGTTCTAGACTCTACACTCAGGGGAAATAGCATCTTGGCATCTATTCCGTCAATCCCTCAGTCTTCCATTCCTCAATGAACTCTCCTCTCATTCTTCCAAACTTCAGTGAATGCAGGCCATTCTCATTCAACCTCTCCTCATCCCAGAACTTGGTGCAGCAAATCTATTCTGTGCTGACTCCAAGGAAAGTATATTTTTTGGCAGATACTGCATGCAGTTTTTCACTCTGTAATTCAAATTCTTACCAAACTTGTCACCAAAGTATATGCATCTCTTTACCATATTATTAGAATATTATGTTCTATAGAGGTGAGTTATCCAAATCCTGACCAAAAGGGTGTATTTATCCAACATCTTCAACTCCTAATTATCCTAAAGCATTGTGTTTTTTTTAAATGTAGTCACTGACTGCCAGAAGCATGGCAGTCAGTGACTACATTTTAAAAAAAACAGCATGTTCCACACTACAATATCCAGGAAATATCGCTGNNNNGTAGTAATATCCAGGTCATCTTGCTTATCCATGGTAAAAATTTAGCAAAGCTTTCTTGTTTCTGTTCTCCATGCTTCTATTAGTTTAAAAAAGACCACAAGAACCCAAAGGCTTTTCTTTGGAAACAGCATTTTTCTTCTAGTTTGGTGATTTGTGTATGTAAATCCCCTCTGGTCTTTCCTGCATCACCTTTTAAAATTGTAATGTTTAAATTGTAATGACACTTATCATTCGTTCTGGAAAAGTGTATTGCTTCAGACTACCGTGCATTAAATTTCATTCACTTGTGTCTGTCCATTTCATTAGTCATTGATGTCCACCCTGAAGAAGCGATGTTAATTTCCTCATCCCATATTTTAGTTTTATGTCTTCAATTTTAAAATGATACGAAGTTTGTATTGTTTATGTGCATCAGACCCCTGGGGAAGATATTCTTGACTCGGGCTTGAAAATCAAATACTCTAGTGTTTCATATTAATGTCCAACAATGCAGCATTCCTTCAGCACTGGAATATCAGTCTAAAATTTGTAATCAAGCATCTCATTCCTAACTCAAAGACAAGTGCTACTTGTGTGGGTTTGCACCTGGCCACCATTTTGCTTTGTTGTCCGTTTGATCTGTGCCATCATCTGGGAGGAAGGAACAATTGAAATGGAAGATCATGCCTGGTTTGATCTTGTATCTTTCTGTAACCTTGACTAGGTAGAGAAACAAAACAATGTTCAGGACCCTAGTACAAATTTGGAACCTTCTGCTTACTATGGCTGTATACCAGTGTTTCTTCTTCTAGTAGCTGTTGACCATGAAAACTACCAATCTCAAATGAGGCTGGAGGCATATATAACCTTGAACTGCGAGTTGATTGGCATAACTACACTCTTGAGTATCCTCCATTAGCAGTTGGCAGGATTGTTCTTGTAGACTGGGGACAGGAAGAGGATTTTCCCTGAAAATTTCAGGTATTAAAGAACCCTGGAAGTGGCTAGTATAAGTAATAAGATGAAATATTGGTTGAACTTAAGGTGGCATCTTAGTCTTGGGAATGGCCACTCAGAGGATCATTACAGATCGTTGCATTAGAGGATTGATTGACACTTAAGTTACCTGACAGCACTTCTTAAGGAAACTGCACAGTAACTTGGTGGCGAGTAGACTAAAGCCCACCCCTGCCAACACTCAGTTGATGGGAATAAGCTAGTTTTTGTGGAAGATCTCGGGTGTTAATTAAAGGTGCATCACCTTTTGTTTGCTGTTGAATGTTTGAAGAGAGGTTCTAAAGTAAATGACAAACTTCAGCAAAATGTAGAAATTCTTTGACCTCCTGTGGAGTGAGTGCTCTGTTGTTTGATCTTGTAGGAATAACTAGGAAAAATGGAATGTTTGCCCATCAGTGTTTTGCTGCAGCTTTGTATAGGCTGGAGGAATACATGGAGAACATAAAGTCAAACAGAACAGCACTAACTGTTGCAGAAGAGAGAGACAGGAGGGTAGGGTGTGACATTTTCCAATAACATTCTAGCTAAATCTTTTTAATCTCCTCTTTTCCCCCACTACTGTCTCTGGATCTCCTTCATTAAGACCTCCAAATAATATCTGTTGAAGTCACTCCACGACTGTTGTTTAATCTGTGTTTTTGTGAAATCTGTCGAAGTCTGCTATAGCACCTCCAGGTAAATTTGAATCATGGTAATCAGCAAGCAGGACCAAATTTGCAAGCTGTAAAAACAAGCTTTCAAATGGGCTTATTTTACCAGCATGGCATCCATTTGGCACCTGTTTTCATGCTTGCATGCAAAATTACTACTGGGGCTCAGCTGCAAGATGTAATGTATCCACAAAGCAGTCTCGCCTTTACAGGCAATTACCATGATAATCAGCTGAGTTGCAATAACCATTGGTGAAAGTTCATTTTAAGTTTGATTCTGAACAGGTATCATCCAGACCAGATAGGACACGCATGCTTTACACCACAGTTCACTCTGTTCAGAGGAAGCATGATGTCAAAACAGCAAGGGGAATAGGATGCCAGAAGGTTTATAAATAGAAGTTTCTTAGACTTGGCAATTCCTCAGGAAAAAAAGTCAGGCAGAACATTTAACAGAGATCATTTAAATAGGTTCAGTAGTAATACCATCCATGGGTTCAGTAGTAATACCACCCATTTCCCAATTTCTTTTGCTACTCGCTGCCAGTGAGTTAAACTTTCCAAAAGTGCACTATCACAGTGGGGGTATTCAAAAATAGGCATCCTACAATAGTTTGATAATCCTACAGACTTAGTGATAACCAAGAATTTATTGCAAGAACTGTCAAGGGCAATTTATTTCACTTCTGGTAGTCGGGTGATGCAACAGTTTCAGAATTAAGCATTCAATCTTATCAGATTTGGTTGGGAATGAATAATAAAGCTGACATTTTGCCTAAAATTAAACAAATACCTAAAACTGAGCTACAGTTTAGTTATACACATCTGATTCATAGAGATAGAGAGTTGTACAATTACTGAGGCTGTCAGGTGTAATTTTCATTGAGAATTTCCAATCACGTGATCAATTGCAGTCTTGCTTTGCAATCTTTCAAGTACTAGGTCTTTTTAAACTAAGTAGAATAAAACTGAAATTAGATCCTCAAGTCCAAGTACCTTTTCCATCAGTCTTCTAGCATTGTGTTGCAATTAAGTATATAAAGGTGCGGGTATATGCTAAAATATTAGACATGCAGTGATGTAAATTTTCCACCGTTCCTTTCATGCTTATACCAATCTAGTGGTATTCTCTGTATATGTTCAACAACAGCTGCTGCTATATCCACTGTATTAGCGCCTTTCAGTGCAACAAAATTCCCAAGGTGCTTTACATGAGAAGATAATCGAAAAGGTCCCTTGAGTCTGTGCTGCTATCCAATAAGATCGTGGCTATTCTTTTACTTCAGCAGCACTTCTTCACTAACCACATATCTTTTGATTCCCTAATACCCATAAATTTGTTGATGTCTGTCTGGACTATACTTGGCAACTGAGCCTACACTGCTCATTTCGGTAGAAGTGTGCAACAATAAGTATCCTCTGTGTGAAGAAATTTTTTTCTCTTAATCCTGAAAGGACAATTCCTTACTTTGACCTTTCTGTCCCTGTTCTCAAGCTATCCCAGCCAGGCAAATATCATTGTTGCATCTATCCTTTCAAGCCTTGTAAGAATTTTGTATGTTTTGATCACATTACTTCTGAGTTTTCTACATTACAGCAAATTATAGGCCCAGTCCATTTGATATATTCTTAGAGGATATATTCTTATATTCCCCTTCTCTCCCTCCCTTTTCATCCCTGTAATCAACGTGGTGAGCCTTTGTTGTACTTTCTCCTTTGTAAGTATCTCCTTTTGTTTATCATACCTTTTTATACAATATTCCAGTTGCAGTAAGATGTCTTTATTCTTTACTCAAATCCCATCGCAATAAAGGTATTTTTAATTTCTACATTTCACAATTCATGCAGATCCCTCTGATCATAACATTTCTCAGCCTTTCATTATTTTTAAAATGTGCTGCTTTTCTATTTTTCCACATTATGTGCCACCTGCTATAGTACCCATTCTCTTAACCTGTCTATATTCCTTTGAAGCCTCTCTACATCTTTCTTAAAGGACACACCATCATTCAGTTTTGTGTTATTTGCGTAACTGAGTATGTTATACTTGCCCTACTTTATACAAATCCTTCAGAAAGATGGTGAACAGTTGGAGCCCCTGTGCGGATCCCTTCAGCACACCACTAATTACAATCTCCTAACCCAAACACAATCCATTTCTTCTTGCATTCCTTCTTTCTAGGTGTTTTGTGACCATTTATAACCAGTTCCAGCATTTTCTCTACAATTAATGTCAGATCTATAGTACTCCATTTTCTCTCCCTTCTTTCTTAA
>JAUZTB010000087.1:66095937-66110300 GCA_034780895.1 Rhynchobatus australiae | reverse complement strand
ATGTAAATTTAACTATACAATTGCATGCACCAACTTCGAAGCTCCATTAAGCTGTACCCTCAGGCACTGATCCATTGACTAATAGCATTTTTAGCTGAAGCAGGGTGGGTGAAATCTCTGCTTTAGTTGGCTGACTGGCTCCATTGCCCTTGCCCATCAATGAGTGTAGTTTGTTTGATTGCAGTGCAAGCTTGGAACAAAGCAGAGTGCCTGTCTTTCTCAGAAGGTAAAGGCATACTTCGAAGCTATTGGGGGGTGGTGCATGAAATTCTGATTTCAAGGGTTTGATGGTGCCTTTGAGAAGGTTTTATGTGGTGAGGGGATTGAGTTTGACATGGCCCAGCTCAGGCGCTGTGACATAGCTCAGCAATGAATGAAGAGACTGACAGGGAGTGCAGGAAACTTTCTGCAGTTTGACAGGACATTACAATGCCCACTTGGAAAATGAACACTCTAACTGTCACTGACTCAGGGACATTTATTTGATTTTGCTTGGCAAATATTGAAAAGAAAACTTGTTCCTTGCAAGCCTGGTTTGGCAGACAGACCTGTTTGCTCATTGTGAAAAATATTTATTCATATTCCTCCATCAAGTCAATGCCAGAACAGTGGCTGGTATGATATTGCTACTTGTGGGAGCTTGCTGTGCAAAAACTGACTGCCACCATTCCTGCACTTCAGAAGTGCTGTAAAGTGCCTCGGGACAGCTTGTGAAAGGTCCTGCATAAATGCAAGTCTTCTCTTTGTACTGAAACCCTTTGTTCCTCATTCACAAAGACAGGCTGACGTAAACCCCGGAGAGAAACAATGTCATGGGTGGGCACAGGCCATTACTGTGACTCGTCCGCCTGGTCCTTCTCCAGCTAGACATGAAAGGAAGACATGGCTGGAATAGTTTTTCATCCAGACACACTGGCACAGCAGGTGCATGCAGCTCCAGTGACCTGGATTCAATCCTGATCTCTGCTGCCTTAGTGGAGTTTTGCACAATCTCCATGTGACCACATGCAAACTGCAACTCCTGCATTGTACCAAAATATGATTTTTTTTTAAAATGTGGAAACCATTTAATTGCAATGATTCACCACAAACTGTTTCCATTACTTGTCCTATAGACTGCTCCATAAATTGAGCAGTCGCTCACTGAAGAATTGTCCTTGGGATGGGGGCGGGTTGGTACTGGGAGGGGTTTTAAAGAGCTTAAAACAAGGATCCAAACTTACCGAGCACATGCCTGCCATCATTTTCAGGGTGGCATGTTTCGCGGGAAGGCCAGCTGTTGTGGGGGCTTTCCACGATATCTGGCCACAGTGGCACCATAAGGCCTGAAGAAGGCCCTCATTTGCCCTCAATGGATGACTCTTTCATACCAGAAATATCCAAGGCTGAAATGCTAAGAATGCATCAACATGTCAAACCATGCCCTTGAACTCTATCCCACCAACCAGTTAAAATCAGATCAAATATTTCAGCCATTGAGGTGCTCAGATATGCAAATGTGGAGACAGAAAGTGAATTGAATGTGTTGCTTTAAAGCTGTCAATCATTTACTTCTGCTTAATGCATTGGAAATACAGGCTTAATATTCATTCACAAGAGCGAGAGCTACAAAACACTGTGGACCTGCCTCGGCAGTTTGTCCAGATGCCATCTAGCCTCGCGCAATGAAGTGGTGAGATTTGCAATTCTTTCTGTGGCTTTGCATATTTGTCACACTTTGGGAGTCACACCATCGCATGAAAGAACCTGAGCTGTTTGACCTAATGGTTGGACCTCTTAAAGCAGCAGTGTTCAACTGGAGTCTGTCATATATCAATGGACAGCAATTCAAGCTTGAGCAAAGGGCTGGAGAGCATGGTGTCACGGACAGGCACGCAAATGAAAGATATGCCCCGAAACAATATGGTATGAAGCTGGGTGGCAGTGTGAGTTGTAAGGAGAATGGAGAGTGGCTTTAAGGGAATACAGACAGGTTTAGTGAATAGGTGAGGATGTGGCAGATGGAATATGGTGTAGAAAAACGTGGAGGTCATCCACTTTGGTAGAAAATATAGAGAAGCAGAATATTTATTAAGTGGTGAGAGACTGAGACTGAAAGATGTTAGTGTTCAGAAGGACCTGGTTGTCCTTGTACAAGAATCACAAAGTTAACAGGCAGGTACAGGAAGCTTTAGGAAGGCAAACAGTATGTTGACTTTTATTGCAAGAAGATTTTAGCACAAGAGGAAAGATGTCATCCTGCAATTATATAGAGCCCTAGTGAGACCACATCTGGAAAATTCTCTGGGTTTGGTCTCCCCAAGGAAGGATACATTGGTGATTGAGGGAATGCAACAAAGGTTCACCAGATTGATTCGTGGGATGGTAGGATTGTCCCATGAAGAGAGAGAAAACAGATGACAGCCCATATACTCTAGAGTTTAGAAGAATGAAAGATGATCTCATTGAAACATAAAATTGTTACGAGTCTAGATGTGGAGATATTTCTACCAGAACCAGTCTCAAAATAAGGGCTCAGCCATGCAGGACTGAGATACAAAGAAATTCCCTCAACCAGAGAGTAGTGAATCTTTAGAAAACTTGATCCAACCAAGCTGTGAAGGCTCCTTCACTGAATATATTCAAGGCAGACTGACACATTTTTGGATAACAAGAATGTCAAGGGATAGGGGGTTAGTGCAGAAAAGTGGAGCTAAGGTGAAAGATCAGTTGTGATCTTATTGAATGGTGGAGGGGCCAAATGGCCTATTGCTTCTATTTCTTGTGTTCTAAGAGGCATCAACTAAAGGATCAAGTTCATTCCATTGTTATGATTTGGCTGAGCCCATTTTGATGCATGTTGCAACAAACCCCCAGCAAAGCTGTAATTAATAGTTTATCCCTTTACACATCACAAGCACAGGGTCGTCTGTTAAAACCTGCTTTCCTGTGCTTGGCTGGTTGAGTTTGCTGCACATATTCATTCCAATACAGCAGCAGTGACAGCAAACACCACCTGTGCACGTTCAACTTTATTGGGGCTTAAGCGTGCTACATGCAGTAAACAACATGATCAAAGTTCCATCATGGACCACAAGCACAACATTGTACCAACAGCAGTCATTAGTCAATTTTACACTGCAGTTCAGTATAATCCAGTGAAACTTGGAAAACATACGTGACACCATTAAATTTCTAGGTCATGGACATGACAAAGTAAGTGTGAGAATCACACTTTGAGATTTACTTTGCCATTGGTGCTGGAGTTGCCAGATCTTGTTGGGTGATTGATAAGTTTCATCAAAGGGTCCACCATCTTCAGCTGCAAGGGGCCTCCTGTGGGTTGCACAATGTCCTCACAAGTGTACTCTTTGCATTATTTTAATAATCAGTAAACTATTTATTGATTAATTGAATATCAATAATCATTCAAAAAGACTTCCTATTGAAATCTCCAACCTTTGGTGGTAGAGCTTTTTTCCCCAGATATAGCACATTCCTGGAGATCGACTTTCCTTCCTGAAGACTCTTGGAGGGTTTTGCATTCTCTGGTGCATACAGGGATGGTTAAAATATATGAAAACTCTGTTCTGAGAATTTTCTGTCATAGTGTGGGTCATTTCTCTCTGGAAAAGGCTTTTTGGGATTTATTCCCTGGGGGGTTTTAGCAGAATGTGTGACTGTTGGGGCAGATTTCCAAGGATAAAACTTTGAGCTCTGCTGCAGCAAGGTGTTCATATAATGTCATCTGTCTTTCTCTTTAATCATTCAGTCATGGCAGTGATGTATAGCATTCAGCTAGGCTAGTGTGGTATTTATCAAGAGGTGCAAGCAAATGATTAGCTCGCCAGGATATCCGTGAGCGTGACAGTCCATTAATGCTTTTTTAAATAAGAAAGCCATATCTTGTTACGAATAGTTCTTTCTAATCATCCACGGTCACTGAGGCAACCACATGGCAATGTTTATTAACTGCTGGTGTTGAATAGAACGAGCAGTGCGTGTAATTAACAGTGAACATGCGATTTGCGTTTGTCTCCACGGAACGTGACACTGAAACATATTATACACCTGATATTCATGCCCAGTTTACAATGAAGAGAAGGAATTAGCAGATATAAAGCATTTTTCACTGCTTCAGGATATCTCAAAGCACATTGCAGTCAATGAAGTACACTGAACTCAAATAACATTTTACTTTATGCATCCTGTCCTCCTTTGAGCATGAGTTGTTGGTGGATTTTCTAGCCTTGCTGTCAGTAGGGTCAGAGGTAAGTAAGTGCTTGGGGTGGGGACCTCCATCCGACACTGGGTCGGAGGGATGATTGATACTTCTGTTCTCCACCTGCTTTTCCCTCCTTCCTGCAGCTGGGTCACCAAATAGGGAAGTATCTGCATTTCCATAGCGTGTTTCACCACCTGCCTAACACACTACTGATGTGTAGTCGCCATTGTAATGCAGAAGCCAACCTGTGCGCAACAAGTACCCAGAAGCAATAATAGCATAAATGTCATAGGATCATAGTTATACAGCCCAGAAGCAGGACCTACGGTCCAACTCATCCATGCCGACCAAGTTGTCTACTTGAGCTAGTCCTATTTTCCCCATGTTTGGCTCTTATCCTTCTAAACCTTTCCTATCCATGTAGCTGTCTAAATGTCTTTTAAACATTATAATCATACCCACCTCCACCAAGTCCTCTGATATCTCACTCCTTATATCCATCACTCAGGTCCAGGTAATCTATTTTAGGTGTTGCTTAAAAAACTGAATATTTCACCAGAATACAAAGAGAACTCCTTCTGAGTGAATGTCACGGATGTCTTATAAATGTCAGGGAAGACGGTCAGCTCCCGATAGCATATTGGAAGGGGTCCAGTGCTGTTTGATAACTGACCCTAATCTCGGTTGGAATAAAATCAGAGTGCACTGGAGAAACTCAGTTAAGAGAAACAGAGGTACCGTTTTAGTTGGTGACCCTTCAGCCTGTTTTAAGTGAGGGGAGAGGTGGAGGAAATAAAGGGGATGTCCATTATAGAGTGAGATCAAGAGTCACTGAATGACCCCTGTGCTGATGGAGCCAGTTGAGAGAAGATGGTGAATGACTTGTTTAGCACAGCTCAGCTGCCTGGAGGAGGTGTAAATATAAGATGAATGAGGACAGAATGAGGGGGGAGAAATCAGGCTTAAGATCAGGCTTGTACATTTTATCTTTTCATTCATTTTGCTTTAAGAATGCCTTTCAAAATGCTGGTGTAGAGTACTGAGCAGTGCCGTGGTCTGTAGGGTGTGCAGGTCTGTGGCGTGACTGGTGAGAAAAGGCAGAAGAGTAAAAACATGGGTGGAACAGGAGCAAAATTCAAAGGTGTTTATGATAATGTGAGAAAATTGAAGGTTTTACTGAGTAATTAATGGTTTGAACTAGTTTGTTATTATCAATTTCAATTTGGTTATGCTTTGTAGAAACTGAAAGTTGAACAATATTTCTTTCATAACAAGAAGGCTCAATCTTGCTTATGAAAAAGCAAATAAACAACCCTACTTGAAACCCCTCCACTGCTTTTACATACATCAGCTCAGCACCACAACTAGTTTCGGTCCCTTTGTGTTCAGATAAGTTATCTACTTAACCTGCAGTTTAAAAAAAATTAAATTGCAAAAAAAAATCTCATTTATAGAGAGAGAGAGAGACAATTTGTGGGTGAAACTAGTTTTAGATTCTAATTTCTAGTTTTGAAGGGTCACCAGGCTGAAACATGACTATTTTTCTCATAACTGAGTATTTCCAGTATACTCTGCTCTCATTCCAACCAAGATTTAGGTCGGGTATCAAACTTAGGGGGTTAGAAGTATAGTTTGGTCATTATTAAATCCAAGGGGAGTTCAAATCTAACTTCTTTGCCTAGGGAGTGATGAGACTGTGAAACTGATAACTCAGGCACATAATACAAATGCCTCCAAGGGAAGCTAGGTGTGGTGTCCACGCTGAGGCTTGCATTTAAATTTCGAGGAAATATATTGAACATGTGCATACTAATCACATATGAGGATGTCTGTGCACCCATAACATGCCTAATGATTATTGTGGGGGCTTTCTCCCTCAATGGCATGTCGACCTTTGCTCCTGGCTAGATTAATACACAAGATCCTGAGAGGTTTTGACATGTTAGATGTGGAATGGATGCTGCTTCTTGTGTTACAATCTAGAATCAGAGCCACTGTTTTAAAAATAAGGGGCCATCCATATAAGATAGAGATGAGGTGAAGTTTTTTTTCCCCTTAGTGTCGTGAATCTTTGGAACTCTCCAAGTGGTAAAAGTGGAGCCTTAGGAAGGCACAGCTGGATAGATTCATGATAATCAAGGGGTGAAAGGTTAGTGGGGGTAGGCAGGAATGCAGCGATGAGAGATTAGGTCTGGCACAATTGTTTTTGAATGGTGGAGCAGTTCTAACTGCCTTCCTCTTCTAGTTTGTATGTAAGGGAAAAAGCAGTGAGAATAGGAAACTTGGGAGGAGCCTTATGGATGAGGAAAATTGAGGAGGCTTGGGAGGAGCCTTATGGATTACTTGGTCAAATTGTCTGGTCCAATGCCGAAACTTCAAGCACCTTCCCAGTGCTCTCTGACAGGCATTCTAAACATACCGTAGAAGCTGCTCAGAGTTTGAGGTGTCTTCACTTTGAGATGTTTACATTCACCTGCAGGCAGTTCTTGCCTCCAGGCAGTTTATCTCTCCAAGAGACAGTGGGCTGAGCAAGCACTCATGCAGATTGACCTTGGGTGGTGGGACTCCACTTGTCTTTAGTTCATGAACTGTTGCCTCCCCACCACTTTTATCTTATGAAGTAAAACTGGACCAAGGTGTTTAAAGGAAATAAAAAGGGAAGGATCTCTGAAGGGATGTTAGTGCCTGATGGATAACAGAAACTTTCTCAGTGCACATTTGTTTATTAGTAATAAAAATATCAGGGATGGGCAGAAGGTGTTGGGAAAAGCTGTTTGATTGCAGGTGGAAGGGTGCAGGCGAACCTCCCTCCTCCACTCCAATGCAATTGCTGCCTGTCTCAATCTCAGTACAGGGTGCCTCAGTCTTAAAACAAACAAAAGGATTCAAGGACAGTAACAGACTAAGAAGGGGATGAAATTCCTTGTGTTAATCTAACACAGGTATGAAATCTGTTTCATATTCAGATTTGCTATTTTGGATAAAATGAGGAAGGCATTTTCCCTGCAGGGTCTTTTTGAGAGCCATGTGACACAGCTGGGAACATGTCTTTCACCTGTAGGAAATGAGAGCTAATCCAGACATCACAAAGGGGGAGAAGACCTAGTTCATCTCGTATTTTGTTTCACAAATTTACATCTGCTGCTTGTTTGTAGCAGAATTATTGCAATTGCCATGGTGTAAGTAGAAAGCAGTTAATTATTCTGATTGGAGGCAGTGTGATTAAGGAGAGTGGAAAAACAAGATGTGGATCACAGACTGGTAAAATGAGACCATGACTGACATTATGTTCATCAAGGTAAAACAATATGCTGAAAATATTCAGCAGGTCAGACAGCATCTAAGAAGAGTTAATGTTTCGGGTCGATCTCCTTTCATCACCAAATTCCCTTCTAAGCTTGCAAGTTCCAAACAGTCACACTAACCAGGGTGCTCTCATGTGGTTTATAGCACCTCAAAGAAATAATTTGTTGAGATGGAAACTTTTATATCCCCAGGAAGTCTAAAAGTACTTGACAGCCAATGATGTATTTTGGTATGTGGCCACTGTTGTGGTGTAGAAAATATGGCAGCCAATTTTCTCACAGCAAGCTCCAAGTAACAGCAATGTGGTGATGACAAAGTAATCCTTTTCTATGGTGATGTTGACTAGAGAATAAATATTCATCAAGACACTGGAGATTTGAAGCAGTCAACCAGAGTGAGGGGGCCTTTTGAAAGTGTGCACCCCTGGGACTGCAAAGCTCCCCCAATAAAGTGTCAGCTTGGATGGATTTTGGAGTAGGTGACACAACTTGTCCTGCAGGCCATGGTCAGTTCACGACCCAGACACTAGAATCAGGTATCAGACCATGAGAAGAAGCAAAAGAGAGGAGAAAAAGTTTTTTTGAATCTTGTTTGTGAGCTTTCTCATTTCTCGCAATTCTCATTTCCAGCAATTTCACTTTGTGTGGTTTGCATTGTCCTGCTTTTCCCGCCGCTGTCTCACCCAACATTGATTTTACCCACAGTACATCACGTTAGCGATCATTTCTGTCTCAAGTCATACTAGTTAGGAAATTGGATTGGAGCCATGATCCACATTGGAATGTTTTCCCCAGAGTGGAATAGGCACCTAAGAACATCAATTAGAGCTGAAGGCTTTGGCAATAATCCTGAAAGGGAAGGTTGGAGATTTCAATAGGAAAGAAGAAAAGTCCAGTGTCTGCTGTGAGTCAGTGTGGTAGACGGGATGCAAGGTGATGTGAAAGCAGAGAGACACAGATGGAGAGCCTTAAGAAGCAATCAAACTAGAGGTTGCTGCAATTGAGTTCATGGAATCCAATGATGTATGAGCTTAAGTCCTCTGATTTTTGAAGAGTTTTTGGACTTTGTTTGGATAAGCCATGCAGGTGATTCAAAAAGATGGTGATCCAGAATACATATTACAAGGTATTCAAGCTCATCGAAGAAACTTGAGTTGAGACAACAATAACAGGGCAGAATATGAGACTGGAGGTCCACCTAGGGAGGTGATTCATTAGAATTCCTGGTTCCTGGAGTGGATACTTCAAAGATAGCAAGTACTGCTTGCAGTAAAGAATTCAGTGAAGATTGATAGTAAAAGATCAGGTGAACTACATGTTGATGTAAGTAGCAATTGAATTTGTATGTGTAAATAATTTGAATGCATAGGTTTATTTCTTTTTAAGGGGAAGTGTAATGTATATTTAGGTGCAGGGTGCCTTTTAAGAACTAGTTTGCATCATGTGATATAACACTTGGAAAAATTGTTGCACCAGACATTGCAGAGTCACAGCCTTCAGGAAAGGTTGTTTTGCACAGAAACGTAGCCACCTTGTCCACACTGACCGTGCCTGTCTATGTAAATCCCATATGCCTGCTTTAGACCTGTATTCCTCTATGCCTATCCTATCCAAGTACCTGTCCAAACACCTTTCAAATGTTGTAGTTGTATCTGCCTCTACCATATTCTCCAGCTGTTGGTTCCTGATAACCACCCTCCTCTGTGTGGAAAAACTTACTCCTCTGATCTTTTAAATTTCTCCCCTCTCACCTCAAACTTGTGCCTTCTAGACCTGTGGCCTTTGATCCTAGATGCTCTGTCTGTGTTTGCTGCAACACAGGAGCAATCCTGATGTGTGACAATTCCCTTAGTGCTCTGACCTCCAGACAAAATTCTCTTTTGTTAGAGCTGCACTCCACAGGTGTTTATGCTGTGGTCAGCTGATCAACATTGATGGCAGCCAATGCAGCTTGGAGCAATGCACAAAACATAATACACTGAGCAGATTATCAGGCAGTTGGTAATTCAGATCCATTGAGGGGCTAATATTTCAAGCCAATGAAGTGAATGCTCATTCAGTGATGAGAAACCGTGAGTAGAAGTGAGCATCATTTTAAGCCATCAAATTAATTGACCATTCTAAGACAGGCAATGGGGAAGAACTGATGAGGTCTCATGGGAGAAGCATCACATGTTGGTCTGTTCACAGCAATTGGATGTGATCACTGTATTGTCATGCTACTTCACTCAAGTAATCACTTCTGACTAATGCATTCTCACCTGTTCCTGTCCCTTTTTAATTCCATGCATAAGTGAAGGTTCCCAGAGGGAGGGGAGCATCAAGTGGATATTTTTTGGCATGAAACCTTGCTCATGTTCTTTAGCCTCCAGCAGAAACAGCTCCCTATGAGGTTGCCATCGTAACTAGAGGAGGAATAGGCCAAACAGGGGAAAGGAATCCCAGATCAAAATCAGCTTCACATTGGAGGTCATATTCATTCATTGCTGAATATGGTGGCACAGCTACCCCTTCGTGTAGGTAAATGACCAAAAAAAGTCAAAGGGGAATTCATAGGAGAGAGAGAATGTTAGAGTTACAAAGGGAGTGGGATTGATTGGATTGCTCTGCTAGGAGCTGGCAGAGACTCAGTGGGCTGAATGACCTCCTTCTGTATTGAAGTGGGCAAGTAAGAGTGCAGCTGGCTAGATTCCTGTATGCCCTCTCAAGTGCATGTAAAAGAAAAGAACAGTACTATTGGATGAAACAAAGGGATATAATCCCAGGATCATGGTCAATATTTATCCCTCAAACAATATCAGCAAAATAAAAGAAAAAATGTTCTGATCAGCATCTCATCGTTTGTGGGATCTTGCCTTACCTAAGTTGGCCACTGTGTTTCGACAGCAACAGCATTTGTTTTTAAAGAGTCCTTCATTGGCTGTGGAGTGTTGTGGTACTTCCTGAGATTGTTAAAGTAAATACAAGTTTTTAGCTACTGTAGTTTGTCCTGGGTGTAGGTGGGTGGAAGAATCTGGTCGGAGTTAATGGGAAAATGTGAAGGAGGAGTTAATAGTAATGTGGGAAATTAGTGGAGAGCGGGATTGTTCTGTTCACAGGGCTCAGTCTTGACCAGACCACAGGCTCATTGACTATGGTCTGGAAATTAGATTGAGTAGGGCCATATGTTTGTGTGGTACCCAATCCAATTTCGCTGAAAACCTAACTTCAAAGAAAAATTGGGGACTTTCTGCAAATACCACAAGTCTGAGTTTTTGGCCAGTTCCTCTGTGTGTTTGATGCACTAACATGTGAATATATCCAGATGTGTACAGTGATGAACAATGAAGAGAACCACTCAGAGCAGGATAAAATGGCAGCACAACATCATGGGCCAAAGGACCTATACTGTCCTGCATTGTTCTATGTTCACCTGTACTTTGAGATCCATGACCAAGGAGAGAACAGGCCATGTGTTCCTGCAAAGCCAGGAACCCACCTCAACTTGGTCCTCTGTTAAATACAAAGCTATTGTCGCGGTTCTTCATTGTGCCTCATCCTGCATTACTCTCCCTTTGTGACCCTCCATTTCCCCAGCCTGTGACTCCCACCTCTATTCAGAGCTGATCTGTCATCCAGAGCCCTTCCTCTTGACCCACCACATCACCTCTAATGACTCTCATTTTGATCCCTCCACCAAGCTCCTGCCCCAATCCTGCTGCTGATCTCCCTCTCTAACACCCAATATCAAGATTCGCACCCACCCATTGATCTCCCACCCTAACCTTCCTCGGGCTTTCCTAGCCTGACCTCTGCCCCGATCACAACAGCTCTGGTCTACCAGATGCTATGGCACATAGCATGATGATGTGACTTATAAAGATGCACAATAGTTTATTTTCTCTTTTGAAATAGTGTCCACCCAAGAGGGTGAATTGATGTGGTCCTCAGTTGATATCTCATTCAAAAGATGACACCCCTGACAGTGCGGTCACCCCTTGGTGCTGAGTTGAGATTGTCATCCTAAACTTTGTGCTCCAGTATCAGGAGTGGGACTGGAATCCACAGCCTTTGGGCTTAGTGGTGAGAATACTGCCTTGGGATTACCAGAGACCAACACTGTGGTACTTTTGATGGCTGCTACTCTGCAGTCAATCAACTTGAGAAAAGTTCCTTGTAACACTCCACTGGTTAGAACCCCAGGTCCTTCAGTTCTTGATCTTGACAGCATGCNNNNTGGGAGCCAATTGAAAGGCTAGCACTCAAAAGTTCAACAGCTCGAGACTGGTGAGTATGGAAAATTAAAGTGCTATGGAATTTGGGTGTGGGCTGCTCCTCTAACATCTGGGTGCTTACAATGCTTTGTTATAGAACCATGGAAGCAGCGCTATTTTAGAACCCAATTACGTAAAGCATCGAACAATAAACAGAACGCTGGAAGAATGCAGCAGGTCAAGCAGCATCTGTGGAAGCAAAAGATTACTTTTGTAGGCTGTAACAGACTATGGGGTTTATTGTGGACTGTAATATAGGGATTTTTTTGGAAATGTGAAACTATAGAAATTAGTTATAAGCTGCAATGCATAGAATTTAATTATGAGCAGTTTTATTATAGATTGCGCTACATTCTTGGGGTTCATTGTAGGTTTTAACAGACTGTACGGGTTTATTATAGCATGCAATACATTGATTATAGAATGTAGCACAGTGTTATTGTAGCTGTAACAGATTAGTGTGTTATAGGGACTGTAAGAGACCACTGCAGTCTGTTATGGTCTGTAATGGATGACAGTGGTTTATCAAAAATTGTAACAGACTACAGGACTTTATTATGGACTATAACAGACTAGAGGGGTTTATTAGAAGATGTAAGAGGCTTCTGAAGTTTATAACAGGCTGAAAGAAGTTATGGGAGTTTATTATGGTCTGTAACCGACTACAGGGTTTATTATGGACAATAAGAGACTTCAGGGGTACATTATAGATGGTAAGAGACTGCAAGGGTTTATGATGGAATATGAGAAACCACAGAGGTGTATAATATGCTGTAGGATATTACATACATTTATTATAAGCAATAACTAACTACAGGGGTTTGTTATTGGTTGCAACAGACAATGGAGGTTCAAGATAGGCTATAACAGACAGCACTGATTTTCTTCTTAGGCTGTAACAAATATGAGATTCATTGTAGCATGTAACAGACTAAAGTTTTGGTATAGTCTGTAACAGTATAGGGGCTTACTATGGGCTGTAATAGATTATTATGGTTTATTGTAGGCGTAACTGATTATAAGGTTTCATTGTGGGCTGTAACCTACTACAAGGGGGTTATTATGGACTGCAGCATACTATAGGCCATGTTCGTTAGAGGCTGTAACAGACTAAAGTGGTTTAGTATAAGCCGCAACACCCTACACGGTTTTGTTATGGGCTGTAACACATCCAGGGATTTCAGTATGGGATGTTCCACATTATACAGCTCTGGCTGATGTCACGGTTGCAATCAGTAAATTGATATTTGCTCGTGGGAAAGAAATTGTCTCCCGTTAGGAGCTTGGGAATCACAGGCCCCCTATTTTCTGCTGAGTATTTAATTACATTACAGATTGCGCCATTTCTCCTTGTCATGTCTAAGATGAAAATTCCAAAAGTCCTGTTGACAAGAAGTTATTGTTAGGCAGACGTTCTTGAGTAGAACCTGATCCTCCTTGTTTATTCAGTGAGCTCGGGCTGAAACTGGAGACAGAAAGCAGAGACTTAGCTGGAGGGTCACTGGCAGACTGGCTGAAGATTGGAGGTCCCGCCTAGTCCTCCCCTCTTTGCCACACTTTGACGGAGGTGGTTTTAGGTGGAGTTGATTTTTCCTGTCATTGTATATTCGATTTTCCTGTTTGCTTCAGGCGTGCCTATTAGCTTGATAGAGAGTGGGGTTTGGACTACTTGGGCTACTGGCAGCTGGATCACCGCTGCTAAACCTCCAGTTTGATAGTGCTGTGATGGTGACCTTTCTCTCAGCTATGTCCAGACAATCAGAGCCCGGTTGGAATCCACTGGTGGGTATCAAATGGCTGCCTATTCACTGCCGACAGCTGTGGGACCGGATTAGTGGAGACAGTGGGAGGTTCCACCCTCTTGTGCACTTTCAGTCAAACTTGTAGGAAACCTTGTGCTCTTTTTTTAAAAAAAAACTAAATAGCATTTTTTGAATATATACAGTTTTTTAAAAAAAAAGTGAAGTTTTTAAAGTGGTGTGTTGTGTGTATGACAACGTGGATGTACAATGCAATGTATTACTTTTTCCATGTATCTTAGGGATAAGCCTTGCAGAAAAGCAGGGGTCAGTTTTCTTTGGATGGGTCTTTCCTTTTTCTTTGGGAAGTATCCAGTGGTCTATGATTACTGTAGCTTGCTAATAAATGCATTATTTTATTTACTTGTGATCCCCAGTTTTGATGTGACTATAATTGGTTCAAAGTGATCGCACTGTTTAGAATAGAGATTTCTTTCTTCACTTGCTTTTTTGGGATGTCTGTGGTTGTGTGTGGCAAGGATTATTTTGTATTCACATTGTTTTGGGGACTCAGTAGCTGTTTAGCTGATGGAGGGGTTAAAACAATGATCCGGTGTCGTGAGGTGATTGAGTTTTCCACAGACTGGTCTATTTCGTGGTGGTAATTTGAAAAAGACGCAGTGATCACATCAGGAGTTTTAACCCTCTGTTTGAGATTGCCTCACTGACTAACAACCAATTGTTTCCATGGTTACTGTTTCAAAAGTGGCAGCAAAAGCTGTTACCTCAACAACACCTGTAATGTCTAATTTGATGAGAGTTGCAGAAATATTCCCCTTGTAATCTCAATGCAAAGAAAACT
>JAUZTB010000087.1:65618110-65629788 GCA_034780895.1 Rhynchobatus australiae | reverse complement strand
CCAGAGACCTCCTTCACAAGGGCAAAATGGACTTTTCCCAACTGCACCACACACAGCTCGAGTGTGGTCTCCAACATCCCTCCAATTTCCACACGGAGAAAGGAATCAGACCTTAAAAAGGTACACTCCCAGTGGCAGCCAAACAGCAGCAAGGTATGATGGCCAACATACAGGGGCAAAAGAGGCTGCAGGTAGGTAGGAGAGCACCCTAGACCCCACTTGTTCATACTTATGAAGTGCGGACACTCACCCATACCAAGCTCTCCATGACACACAGGATGTTCCTTTCAAGGAGTTGTGGCAATCCCAGGGATTCTAACAGCCAGGGCAGCTAGTATGATGAGGATATTTTTGTTTCTTCTTTTTTTAAATGAACCTTCCGACTAAATTATCTCAATACAACTAAAGACTCAAGGACACCCATGTAACTTCTTCCCATTCTCTTCAACTCCCACCTACACAGGAGGGTATCCAGGCTGGGAAGTCACTGTACTAAATTTAGTGAAAGAGATCAGGATACTCTCATCGTACACAAGATTGCTCACAGGGTGAGCGACAGACTAATAAACAACCTATTTCAGTAAATGTACCAAGGAATTGTTGCATTTTGATCTACAAAGCAGGATAGGAAGGATTTTTAAGTGCCATCTGCTCAGGCCCGCCTGATTATTGGTACAATATTCTGGGAATGAATACAGGGTGGAAAGAATCTCTTGGCTTGTAGTCGGCTCCATAAGCTTACAGGGCTATTACAAGAAAGCCTCTCTCCATCAAGGAATCCCTTATGTCCCAATGAATGTGTGTCTCCACTGTTCAGACAAGACAGTGGATGCTGAGAGAGGACATCACCTGGTAGTCACCTTTATCCTCGTTTTTTTTGCTTGCTCCATCTCATGGCCCTGAGCCTCTGGGTCTCCTTCCTGCACTTATTCCAGCACCACCTTCTGTTTGCAATATTGTGCGGTGTGCAGTATGCAGTAAAGAAGTGGTCACACATGCCGTGCATATACTGCGATCTCAGTGCTGTCGATGGGACCTTCAGGAGAACCGTGATGTTCTTCAATACCATCCTCATCATTGAGAGGCCCCTGTTGTATCCAAGCTCAGCTCCCGTAGTTGGCGAGTGCATGGTATGTGAAGCCACACGTCTTCTCCCCAGGATCCATTCTCAGAGCAGTGACTGCCGCTAAACAAGTCCAACAGCATGGATTCACTCCTGAAGGAGTCAACCATGTGTTCTCCTGGAAATATGACAGTCACCATCAGCAAATTCTTTTGGTAGTCCAACCCTGCACATTTGGTGAGTGGACCCCTTTTCTGTTTGTGATAAGGACTATGTTATTAATGGGAATCCTAGTAAGCACATGGCTGTCTGTACTCATGATCGTAAAATGGCACCATGGCAGAGCAGGTAGCGCTGCTGCCTCCAGCTCCTGCGACCGGGTTTCCATCCTGAACTCGGGCACTCTATGTTCAGAGTTTGCACGTTCTCCTTGTGAACGCATGGGTTTGCCCCAGTACTTTGCTTTTCCTCCCACATCCCAAAAGACTTGCTGGTTGGCAAGTTAATTGGTCGCTGTACATTACTGGTGTGTGGTAGAATTGGAGAGGGAGTGGGGAAGGTTAATGGGCATGTGAGAAACAGGATGTTACAGGGAAATAAGTAGGGAATTGAGATTGATGGGTTTGCTCAGAGCTGGCAGAGACTCAATGGGCTGAATGGTCATCTCCCATAAGGAAATACAAAATGAGATGGGAAGCCAGCAATGCTGGCACACCCCAGGTGTCTGAGGTATCACTTTCTCCTCACTGGAATCAAAGCAGATGAAATCATTCCATCATGGGTGCAGTGCCTTGGTGGCCTCTTTGATCCAGCACTGAGCAGCAAACTGAAATTTGCTGCAGGTACTTGGAAAGATCTTGTGGCAAGGATGTCGTGAGCCAATGAGGCCTTCACCACCATGGAGAGAACAATCCAGGTACAAGAGTCCAGCCAAGGGTTAAACAGATGTCTCTGTCAGATTCTCTGAGAGTAGATCTTTACCTCTTGAAAATCAAAAACACTGTGGAAGCTGGCCTGTCATGTCTCCCCCACATCTCTTCAAATAACAAGAAAGGCAGCAAGCCAGCACAATGTGCTCCTATCCTTGTGAGACAGTCCCACAATAGTTGAACCTCAGAGCTCCAACTGCTGTTGCGATAGGCAGAAGTGGGCAATGAGCAAATGGTGATGTCAGTAGGAGTGAGACTGACACAGCATCCTAAGTATCTACTCCAATTTCCCACAGAAATGATCACAAGTGTAACATGCCCAGGTTAAACAATCTTTAAATTATTATTGCCCAAGAGCACTTGAATTAATTCATCCTATTTCTGGGACACCCTGATCTTTCAATGGTTGCGAAGTGAAAATAGTCCTGCAAAGTTTGTGAATTCTGGCCCGACGTCACTGCTATCCCGCTCAAAAGAGGCTGAGCAAACAGCACAAAACCCCTCTCACTGGATTTAGATCACCTGCTGCCTATAGTGATTCTATCACTTCGGAGTTTCTCAACACAAACAATTGAAAGGAAGCACTACATTTATTCACTGTGTGACCATATTTCAGGAGGAGAAAGAAATTTGGCCTGATCTCTGAGCAACACAGCCAGCATTGTTTGTTCACCAGAGAACAATTAACACTATCCTGTTTGGAGCTCTGTATAGAAGTCAGTGGTTAAAAAAAATACTTTGGCACAAAGACAGTCCTTCCTTTGCATATACATTGCAAGGCCTTGACCCACTGCAGTCAGATGTCTGTTCAAGCTGCATTTGACACAGGGTTGATGGGTAATTTTAGCTTACAATCGCAACTTCCATTAGGTAGAATTGCTCGTTTCGACCACCAGTGTTAGCCATGGATGGCAGAATCAGGGCAAGTTTGACTCACTCAGTGCAGCTGGCAGCAACAGACAGCTCTTCTCATTGGTTGTTCTATGCATTTACAGAGCTCACTGGAATTTCACAATGGAAAATCATTGTGGAGACCGAACCTTCCCACTTTCTGGATCCTAATGACAGTCTTATGATGATTAGGCAACTTGCCTGGCTCTCTGGTATTCAGCTGCATGCAGGCAGCCTGTTCGGCAAAACAAGTTAATGTGGGGTTAACATGCCTTCAAAACTGTTGGCTCCATGGTAGATTATGTAGCTTGCTTCAGTGTGAATGACAATAAAACGGGTCTTGTGGCTGGCGCGAGGCTGGGGTAGTAGTAGTCCAATTTATACACCAATCATTTCTTCTCCACTGAAATCTAATCAGATCTTATCCAGCAATTACTCCCCTTACCCAGGCAGCCACATTTAGCCTTATTGATTATTCCTTATTCTGTCCTCAGCAATTCCATAAAATAACCAGAACTTGCATTGTCTTTAATGGCTCAAAATAAAAAGTGGTTTTACGGGATGGCAATCGTACAAAAGCTAAAACAGAGGTGACAACAATAGGAGAGATGAATAAAAGCTTGGAACAGCATCTTAAAGGAGGAGGACATGAAGCAAAGTGATTCGGAGAGAGAGAATTCCAGGCTGAAGCTGCCAGCTAATGGCGAGACCAAGGCAGCCGCTGATGGAAGAAGTGAGTTGTTGGAAGCTTTATTGGGCTAGAGGAAGTCAGTGATGGGGTTGGTGGGTAGGGAGCGGTGGGGGGTTGGTGTGGTGGCAGGGTGCAGTGAGAAAGAGGCAAGGCAATACACTGAGTTGTTCAGACGCGAGTTAATGTAGTTCAGCAAACAGGAGGAGAAGCAGGTGAGAGTGAGAAATCGGGCAACAGTGTTACAGGGTAGAAGCGGGAAGCTAGACAGGGGAGCATTAGAATAGATCATGTCAGGAGGTTATTGGATTCCTTCACATTTTACAGACGACAAGCACCAGTCTCTTTCTCAGTCTATCAACGTCACCACTGCGAGCATCACATTCTGGGTCATGGGATTTTAAAGGCAGAACTCTTTGTGTAAAAAGAGTCCTCCACTCTTCTAAGCCACACATATGCTTTCAAGTGTCCATACCTGCTCCTGAAATTAAAGACTAACTCCTGCTTAAGAGTCGAGAGAAAACGAGTCACTAAAAGAGTAGCACAACAGAACTATTCAGAGGTTCCCTCAGGAAATCCTAATGGTGACACTCTCAGTTCCAAATCAGAAACTCTTGGGTTCAAATCTCATTCCAGACATAAGCACAAAATTTAGACCAACTCAGCGCAGTACCGAGGGAGAACCACACTTCAAAGAAGCTACCTTTCCAATGAGGATTTAAACCAAGCTTTCCCACAGCCGGGGGTGGTACAGAGATGTAGTCAGTGAAGCTGCTGCCTTGTGGCGATGCAGGTTCAATCCTAACCTTGGGCGCTGTCTGTGTGGAGGTTGCATATTCTTCCTGTGACCTTGTGGATTTCTTCTGGGTGCTCTGGTTTCTTCCCGCATACTAAAAACATGCCAGAAGGTTAAATGGCCACTGTAAGCTGCCTCAAGTGTGGGTGAGTAATAGAATTGGGGGGCGGGGAAGCAATTGCATGGGACTTGATGGGAATGTGGGAAGACTAAAAATGGGATTAAATACAAATCTGGGCTTGATGACCAGTGTAGACTCAGTGAGCAGGTGGGCTTGTCTCCACATAGAATGGCTTTATGATATCCATCACCCCCACAGCACATGTATCCTCAATGGATGTATTCCCATGGATGATTTTGAAGAAAAGCACAGTCGTTCTCCCTGGTCAGTATTTATTCCCTGACCAACATCAATCTGCTGTGGGGCTTCACTATGCACTAATTGGTCACTATTGTCACACATTATAACAGTATCTACATTTCAAAAGATGCTTCTTCTGCTGCAGAAAGCTTTGGGACATCCTGACATCATAAAACCAGCTATTTAAATGTGTTTTCTTTTCCCCCGTTAACTGCTTTTCCTGATACTGGATTCAAAGACTCCGTAAAGACGATAAATCCTTCAAATCTCAATTTTAGAGGTATATCCTATTGTCTTTCATGCCCTTTTGCAGTGCTGTGCCTTGTACCAGAAATAAACATCAATATTCATGATTCACAATCATACAAAAACTCTAGAAAATACCCAAACTAAAAAAAGGTAAAAAAAAATGCTGTTCCCTTGCCATATATTCACAGGCAACCGATGTTGCATCACAACAGAGCAATCAGGATTTAACAAGGTCGAAAAACCTTAGTGCAGACCAATAATGCACTCAGAAACAGTGTAACAGGTGTCAATCAATCAGTGTCACAAGGAACACCGATACTGACTCACACACTACGATTCCAACTCAAAGTGCAGAGTTGAGAGATTGAGAATACCATAAAACATTAAGAACTGTAACAGAGAAATTTAACCTTAAAAAGCATCGAGATTCTGGGACTAAAATATCCAACAACTTTCACTACACTTATGAAGAAAAACAGAAAGTGTGGCAGAGACGAAGAGAGATCTTCAACCAACTGCAAACAGTAAGTTGTTCTATCCAATTTCTTGTTTAATTTTAATATCTGAAAAATAGTGGACCTTGTGCTGCTCATGACGGTTCCAATGTAATGGGATGTTTAATGCAGAGGGTCAACTCTTTAAAATAAACTCATGGTTTGAAGCTTATACAGCAAACCTTCCAAAACTAGTGTCTGTCACTATCCAAACTGCAAGTTAAAGCTGAAATAATGCGAAGTCTAAGTAACCTTGCTACCGGTGAGAATCTATTTCCCACCCCTTTCTGTACAGAAGTGTTCTAAACCTCAGTAAAACAGAACACCAGAACTAGCTACTTCAATATCCCTTGGGAGCCAGCAAAGTTCTGCAGTAGCTCAGCAGTTATGGCCCATTCAAGGGACAGGCGCTTAGTTCAAGCTGATATTCAGGCCAGAAACAAGAGTGTGTTCTGTACTGTTGCAGGTGCCTTTACATGGTTGCAACACTGAATGGAAACCTTCATCTATCCTCTCCAGTGCATACAAAATTTCCCTCCAGAGGTGCTGTCTGATCCTCTGAGTTACTGCAGCATCTTGCTTGTTAATCCATGTCTTTATTCATTTTGAGGATGTGATCATTGTTGGGAAGTGCAATATTTATTCCCCAATCCTAGTTGTTTGTATGCTACAGCTGAGCAGCTTGCTGATTCAGATGGGGGCAGTTAAGTGCCAACCATGTTCTTATTGGACTGATGTCACATAGAAGCTAGAGCAAACAAGTTTTCTTCCCTGAAGAACAAATAAGAACTCAGTGAGGCTAGCATTTAATAACAATCTGATCACTTAAGTGATCACTTTTATATTTGAATATTTTACCTACACATCATTAAAGAGTGAATTCACAATCTTTAACACAGTAATGTAATTGCTAAAGCTGCCTACCAAGTCTTAAAAGCAGCCACTTTACAAAATGTCAACAGCAATCTTTCCAATTCTTTCTAGATTAATTAGATTTTACTGATGGTCCAGGCATCTTGATTTATATAATAGATGGATATCCAAGTTCCTGAATCTCAGTCTCCTAATGCATTTTATAAGCCAGGATAAAAAGGATGTATTAATCATATTGTCCCCTAAAAGCAGCTGTTGTGTACATCAAGCTAGGTTATCTAGTGTATTTGGTCAGTACATCTTGGCCCAGGTTGCTGGAATGAAAATCTTTCTAATCCGTAGAAGTGCACAATGTGGAGTTATTTTGCTGAAAATCAACTTGGTTCCTAGACATTTTGAAAAGATCCCAACCAATTTCAAACTTGTCAAAAATCAGAAAAGCTGCTGGAGTTACTTTTGAAGCTTGGTTTAAGAGGACGGTTTACAGAGCTTGAAATTGTTTTTCCTTACCAGAGGGAAATTTAACAGGGATGTTCAAAGTCATGGCAGATTCTGATGGAGTAAATAAGATAAAATTGTTTCCACTGGCAGCAGGATCAATGACCCAGAGGACAAAGATTTAAAATAACTGGCAAAAGAACCAAGAGGGAAACGAGGAAAAAAAATGTTTACAAAGTAAGTTGTTATGATCTGAAATATAGTGCATGAAACGGATGGTTGGTGGAGGCAGATTTAGGATCAGATAGGATATCCTTATTAGTCACATGTACATCGAAACACACAGTGAAACGCATATTTTGCATAGAGTGATCTGGGGGCAGCCCATAAGTGTCGCCACACTTCCGGCGCCAACATAGTATGCCCACATCTTCCTAACCCATACGTCTTTTGGAATGTGGGAGGAAACTGGAGCACCCAGAGGAAACCCATGCAGACACAGGGAAAATGGACAACCTCACCACAGACTTTGGAACAGCAACTTTGGAAAGGGTATTGGATAGGAAACCGGAAAGAAAACATTAGTATGGCTACTCAGAAAAGAACAGGAGCAAGTGGAACAAAGTGAATAGCTCTTTCAAAACTTCCTTCCATGCTATCAATGGATGGTGAACTTCATTGCACAAAGGACACTACATTGATTGTCACTGATCTGTCAATACAAAATTGGTAACTTGCACTATAACAGTCACAAAAATAATCTCTCTTCTCTTGGCTTCAATCACATTGAATATTATGAAATCCCAGTAATGTTCTGTATTTCAAGACTGTCATGCCATCTAACCACTCTACATGCTCTATGAATAGTATTTACAACTGGCTTCTTTTCTAATTGCACAGCAGTTTATTTTTACAAGAAGATTAATACATTTGTTGATAGCCCATAGGCCTCAAGGTTCTCCAAAACGGTGAGGGAACTGCGCAGATGTCTGGTCAAGCTGCCATTTACCACAGAGTAAAATGGAGTGAGAAAGCCGGCAGCTGGCTGAAAATCTTAGGATACCAACAAAGCGATGTAGATTGGAACAACCATTTCAAGTATGCAATGCATCAGCAGCAAGGCTATAAAATCTAGCCTCTGCTGCCCATGGCCAAGTCCCATTCACCCTCAGTCTAATGTACAATGACCTACACAGGCCCCTAGTTAAGCAGTCTTACCATGGATTTGCATTTCAGCAATGCCCTCCTGGTAGATGGATTGAGCTGCCAGAGGTGGTGGAGGCAGGTACAGTATCAATAGTTAAAAGACATTTGGACAGGTACGTGGATAGAAAAGGTTTAGAGGGATATGGGCCACCTGCAGGCAAATGGGAGTAGTTTAGATAAGTATTTTGGTTGACATGGATGAGTTGGGCCAAATGACTTCTTTCTATGCTGTATAACTCTGTGAATCTATGCACTAAACCAATGAAATCTACACTCCTCCAATTCTACCCTCATGTACTTTTGATATCACACACCAACCAGGATCTCAGCTATCATTTCCCAAATTCTGGTATACCTCCATAAACACCCCTCCCCCCAACTTCTTCACCATGCTTTCCTTCCTTAATCCTTGGTCAAAACCTGCCTTTATTCACATGAAGTTTGGTTTTCTTCCCTAACACATGGCTGCATCAAATCACATTCGTCTCGATGAACCAGAGACTTGAGCACAAAATCCAGGTTGTCACTCAACACAACACTGAGGGAGTATTCTGCTGTCAGTCATTGTCAAGAGCTGTGCTATCACACCTGACCATCATCATATTTCTGTTTGAGGGACCTTTCTGTGCACATTCACCAACTGTGTTCACCAAATTACAATAAACAGCCTTCATGTTTACTTTAAAAAAAAAATCAAGAAACTGCAGACACTATACATCTGAAATAATAATAAAAAGACAAAATGCAGGAAACACTCAACAGGTCAGGCAACATCTATGAAAAGAGAAACAGAATGAATGTTTTAGGTGAATCACCTTAATAATGAAGGGCCACTGTCCTGAAACATATGAATATATGTGCTTGATTATCAATTTATAACATTACTGTCTTTATCCTTAAATATTGTTTATTTAGAACATGTAGGTGATCTATTTGCTAAGAGAAATTAGATGAAAAATTATTATGAGTCCTGATAAGAAATGGGTTTCATAAAGAAGTCATCCTGCAGGTCAAGGACTATACACGCAATATTCCTTACTTTACCTTGACAAAGATTCAAAGCTCGGAGTAGCAACTTACACTGTACCAAGTATCACTTTTCCACTTATATTGCTGTTTTTCGTTATAACATCACAGAGTCAAAATGAAAATATGTGACAACAATGGTACATCTTATAGCCTTGTTTTTTAGGTTGGGACTGTAAGGTTGACCGGAGATACTTAATATTAAAAAAATGAAGTTGTTTTTCTTTTTCATTCCCTTGTACTAGCCAACTTAGATCAATTTCCTTCAGTAATAGAATTAAAATTCAACAACAAGTGTTGAAGAGCTGCAAAATTACATTAGATGATTCCTTGAAAACTAATATCCCAAACAAGACTTGGGTTATCTTACCAAAATAATGTGAATTAATTTAGAATCAACATTTTGAAATTATGACTTCTGAGTGAAAATCTGATCTCTTTGGCATTTTCCCAGTTAAAATATTGCAAAACATTCTGGTGATAGAAAGCCTCAATGAACTTAACTATAGACAGACATATCTGAACAGGGGTAGGCCATTCGACTCTGTAACCCATTCGATTATACTATAGGTGATCTGTATCTTTACTTTATTTACCTGTCTTGATTCCATTCCTACCTAATAAAAATACCATTGTTGAAATTTTCAGTTTCAACAGCATGTTGGAGCAACCTGTACCAGAATTCCACAAACCTTTATATGAAAAACTGCTTCCTGACTTCACCCTTGAACTTTTGGTTCTAATTTTAGGATTATTTACACTTGTTCCCACTTTCCACCAGAGAAGAAAGAATCTCCCTACCTACCTTATCAAATACTATAATCATTTTAAGTATAACAATTAGATGTTCCTTCAGTATTTCCCTCAGTGATTCATTAGAGTAAATACCACATCTCAAAGAACAGAAAGAAAACTTAATGAATGCTGCTCTTTTGGGCCTTTGACCATGAGGGAGTGTGGTGGTATTAGTGTGAATCCAGACAGAAAGAGAGAGTCCATGCATTAGCTCTACTACTGCCCAGACTTTAATCCACCTCTGGACTGGTAAATATACCAGTGCTACCCAGGACAGCTATCCCCACCCTGCTCTCCATCAGCTAGATTTCAGCAACAGTAAATAGAAGTGTCAAGGAGAGAAGAAAGGAAGAACTGATATAACTGTTCAGTCACTCCAGCTCAGGTCTGTGATGCAAAGTAAGATCTTAAGATTTTCACTGGATTCCACAATGAACACCTGTGAAGATCAACACTGTTTACACCACTCAGGACTCATGTGGTGTTAATAAATTGGAACACTCCAACTTTAGTTCTTGCCTTTCATTACTTATACTCTTTATGTTACTTCATCAGATTTTTAGAATAATAATCTAATAGAAAACATATGTTTTCCTGAAAGTTGTCATTCATTATAAAAACAACAAGAAATGAAAAACACAACGACTATGTTAATGATACCTAGAGAGGCAGTTCCCATGAAAGTTTTATTGTGCAGACTGTTATCAAGACAATAGATTTATTAAAACAAGATTGATTGCACAAAGTTACGCCTTGCAGCATCAGCCATTCTCTTGTTAAATATCCTATCAAAATTTGCAACATCAAACAGGAACACACATTTGGCTCATATTTCTGGTCTTAATGTCAGCACAAATTCCTTTACATAATCATGTATTGTTAAAATTTCAGTGAATAGAAACACCACTTTTTAAATATAAATACTCTGTAGAAGAACCATACACTATCAACACAGAAAGCATAATGAGGAAAACATCAGGAAATCTTCATGCAGAAGGACTATTTTCTAATTGGGTGATTTCAGTTTGAAAATATTTATCCCATTTTCCATATAGTGGTATATGATAATTAATAACTACTGCTCAGGTTGTTCAAATAATATTTCCATGTTTCAGGATGTTGCAATATTTTTACTTCTATCTTTCATTAGTATAATAACACATGAGCCCAGAAACTGGTGGAAAAATAATGACAAAGTAAGGGTGCGCATTAGTACTAGTTTACAAAAATTCCTGTGATTTGTACTGAAGAAAAGGCACCCCATGTCTTTCGATCCTCCATAAACTGCTGGTTGATTTACACCACCCGGCTGTTAGCCTTGAAAAAATAAACTGCAAACTTACTGCAAGTCTTTCAATTGAAATCAAGTGTAGGTCATGAAATGGAAAATCCTACCTGTAAATGTGAATTAACCTCCCTGTTTGCATTTGCAGGCAGCACAGTACTGTAGCGGTTAGTGTGATGCTATTACAGTGCCAGCGATCGGGGTTCAATTCCCACCACTGTCTGTAAGGAGTTTGTAAGTTCTCCCTGTGTCTGCGAGGGTTTCCTCTGGGTACTCCAGTTTCCTCCCACATTCTAAAGGCATACAGGTAGGTTAATTTGAGTTTTAAAATGGGCAGCACAGACTCATTGGAAGGACCTGTTACCATGCTGTAAATACAAAAAAAAGGTTAAGGCTGGTGTTCTAATGATCAATGTACAGCTCCAACATAAAGCACAGAGGTGGCTGGCCAGAACAGGAACAAATAAAGCTGTGGAGTTTCATTTCAGCAGGTAGCGAACTGTTTTGATTGTCACAATGTTGAGCAAAGAGCAAGCTCACAGAGAACCCAAATGCAGCACACTGGTACAAGACTGGAGTCAGGA
>JAUZTB010000087.1:65597799-65611908 GCA_034780895.1 Rhynchobatus australiae | reverse complement strand
GGTCACAGTTTTCCATTGGTGGTCTGGCTAAATTAATGAGAATGCTCCTTAACTTTCTGCTGTCCACCACAGTATTAAAAGGGGATTTCCATCACTTTGACACAATAGTGAGGCATCCAAATAAGGATGGTGCGTGAATTAGGAAGTGAACTTGCAGGTGAAATTGGAGACAGGTCGCCCACAAACTTCCACTTCTTATTCTGCTTTGGGTTTTGTTGCAGTCCAAGGAGTCGACTTGATAAATTGCTACAGTGAATTCCTCCAGTGCTACAGCCACATAGGTCAAGGCATTGTTGTTCTCCACTCAGCCCTGCTGCTGGGCTTTCTGTCCCTCTTCGCTTGAAGCATACCATCATAACTGGCTGTGCAGTTGTAAACCAGAAGAACACAACATCTGGCCCATTCCGGGGAAAGATGAGCCATCCATACTTCCCCTACCCGCACTTATCTACAGAGGCAACATGTTCCTGGAATTTCGCTTTTAATTGTAACGGTCCCTTCCAATGTAAATGACAAGCCTGTCCTCCCCCCACCTACACACACAACTCCCATAAATATTTCCATCACTCACTGTGTCATTGCCCCAGATTATTAGCTGTCAAAAAAAAAACAAATTCTACGAGTATCTCTGACATACACAAAAACTGAAAAACACTAAAAATCTATTTTAAAAATACTGTTGAAAGTTTTGAAAATTAAACCACTCAAAAACCCTAGAGAACAATTCAAAACAAATACATTGAACTTAATGCTTTAATACAAAGAAATTAACTCAATGAGTTAAAAAAAGCTACCCATCTCCTTTGGAGCAAACTCAGCAGGCAGATTTCCTGCTGCAGGAAGTTGGTGCTCCACCCCACAGGACTATAAAAGGAGTCTGGATTTGGAGTGTGATCAGAATGAGAGCACCAAGGACCCATCAAGGATCCTGGGCAATTGGTCCTTGGAGTGATTTGGAATGTCAACCTGGATAGCCCCACCAAAAAAAAGTTACTGATATCCCCTATGAAGAGTGGGTAGGCTTTGAGGGACCCACAGTAGAGTGTACAGCTCCTGTAGCCCTGTTGTTGATATGACCAATCTAATTAATGTTTCTGGGGATATTGAATGAGTGGTCTTACAACAGTGCCACTATCAGGGGAGGTAGTTGGGCCTTTCTTTATTGGAGATGATCATTGCCTGGCCACAGCATTACCTCCCAAATGTCCACCCAGCCAGAAATGTCACCCATACTGTTTCAGTCATAATGGAGCTGCGAAGAGCGCTGAATAGTTCCACTCCTAACCTTATATTGGAACCAAGGTCATAAATGAACTAGCTGGAAATGATTATCAGTCCAGTGCAGGATTGATTAATGACTTATAAACTATTACTTATTATTATTACATCAATTTATCTCGCATCTATATAATTAAAAGTCTTGTATTGCACACACACCCACAAACCATATGAATGTCAAAATAACACACCTCTCAAAAGTATCACCGCTTGACTATAAGTACTGATTAAAAAGCCAACATCTAACCATGCTGATTAGTTTGACATTGGTTAATGAAGGACCTCAGCCAAGGAACAAACAAACCTGTTTTTTTGTAACAACTCATTCCATCTTTAGGATGTCCCACAGTATTTCACAAATATTATTTCTGGGTATTGTTGCTATAACCGTGCATGCAAGTTGTGATGGTCAACTTACACATAGCATAATGTTACACACATGAATGAATGACCAATCAGGTTTTTTCACCGGTGTTGGTTGAGGTGTCTGATTGGCCAGATTAACTGCAGAGCACCTTGCTCTTCATCAAAAAACATATGGCCCAAACTTCCAGAAAGCAAAAACATAATAATTTCATCCAAAGCAAAGAACTGTAAAACTGATAATCTGGCACTCTTGGGACATTGGAGGTGCTAGACTAGTAGATTTTTTGAACTACTGGATGTTACTCCTCTTAATAGCCAAACAATTTTAATTCATTCTTTTTGCATATCAGACACAAAGTATAATAAATTTTCCAGTAAACCTGGCGAGTTTAAAGGGAGCAGGAAATAAAAGAGCACTCAGGACTCTGGCTCTGACTGCAAACCGACCCACATTCCCTACCCCAACCCTAGCCACATATCCATCCCACAGCCCAGCCCTCAGCCCCGGTTGTGCTCGGTACCACCAGTTCTTGCCGCACACCTGCCTTACATTCTGGCTCACATTCCAGATTAATAAATGAGCCAGATGCTGAACCATCAGGATTTCCAGACAATTAGAAGTTGGATTATTGGAGTTTTACTGTACTTCCAATCATTCAACACACCCGAGTAACGGAATAGGTCACAAACCAAAGAGCCAAGTCTCAGACCAAAGACTCAAGTGACTCCAATAACAAGCAGTGACAATTTCACTACAAATTAACGGCCAGCATGTATCAGGTAAATGCAATTCAATCATACCACTGAATGAATATTGCAAACGTTGCATCTGCTGGTACAGTTCTATCAACCTAACTGCAGACAGAGCATTCCACATGCAAGGAAAGGGCCTGAATTCATAAAATGCCTTTCCCAAGCTCATGATACCCCAAAACAATTTACAACCAATGATGTCCATTTTAAAATTCATTCACTGTTTTAAGGAAGGAAAAATAACAGCAAGGTCTCGCAGATAGCAATGTTGCTTGTCACAGGATAAAATAAGAATTCCCCCATTCCTCTAAACAGTACCACAGGATCTTTTTGAGTGGACATATGGATCTCAGTTTAACACCTCATTCAGAGAAGGCAGAACTCCCAAATGCTCTGTGCTCTCTCTCTAGGTCCTACAACTGGGACTATCAGTTTGGATCAAACTTCTGCAGCAGAGCTGTGACAAAGAGAGTACCAAGTAGCTTGTACTAAGCTGTACCAAGGAACATTAGAAAGTTATCATAATCCATAAAAGGAACAAAAAAAGAGTTCCCCATAGCTACATTGCAACAAGTTCAAACCAGAGCATTTTTCTTGTTAGACTCCTTGCTATGGTACTGAAGACTTAAACAGTTCTCTGCAGGAAGCATGTATGAAAAGAACTTTTGTTCCTCCACACCCCCCAAAAGCCTGGCCACTCCGTGAGCACCACCAGGTTTCGGGAAAAGAACACGCAAGGACATGCATGCAAAATCAAAGTGTTTCCACCTTGTTAAAAAAAACTTTAGATCACTGGGTATGGTGTGAAGTGCAAATGGGAACTATAAAAATAAGAAATTGAGAAGCCTAAAAACAGGATTTAAATGCTTTTAATAAAGCTACAGGGAGTGAAACATAGCTCCAAAGCCTCGGAACAGGAGGAGAGGCTCTTCATGTGTCTCCACTGCCCTTGCCAATTCTGCATAACAGCACAATGGCCATCTCTCCATGTGCACCCGTCCACTTAAATTTTGAACCATTTCAGCAGGAAGCCCTTGTTAAACTGAAACATGACACACCAAAATAAAAGCACAGTTGCTCACTCGATTTATAAAGTACAACTATGGCTCTCCCTTAACACAGGCATGCAGATTATCTAACATTTCAACTGTTTTTAAGCATTAAGTTTCCTCCATTTATCTTGCTTACTGCACAATTCCCTTGTTAAGTGCAAAATGATTGACTTCGCATCACCAGCAAACTGTCTGTTAGGGAAGCAATCGCGGAGGGGGGGGCGGTGGGGGAAGGGTTTCATTTGAAAATTCTTGGCTGTTACAACCAAGGGAAAATGATTCCAGGTTTGACCTGAAAAAGCCTCAATACTGAAGTCACTGCTGGAATTTCCTTTGTTTTGATCACTGCATACACCCAAGTCCTCTTAATTTCCAGAGTTTCCTCAGCCCATTGTGTATACACCACCAATCTTCTGGTTAAGTGGACTAAATGCCATTTGCTATTTGATTTAAGAGGTTTGGAACAAACCATTGTCACAGAAAAAAGTTAACTTATGAACAAGTGGCTGTTTATTAAAACACGCGCGCACACACACACACAAAAAACTAAACCAGCAGAAAGTCCCAAAATGTTTCTGAAGGTATGCACGCTGTTAATCTGAACAGTATTTTCAAATCCCAAATAAATCATAAATCTCCCCCCCTCAAAAAAACCAACACCGAAGAAATGAAAAATGACGAGCTATGAAGGCAACTAAATGTGAGCAGAGCCAAGAAAGCTCACTATATTGAACTGTAATAAGGCACAACACTAACAGCAGAGTGGTTGAAGAGGTCAGTAAATACTATGGGTGAAAACCAACATCCCACAGATCCAATCTCCCCTGATATTGCCCAACTAATTTCAAATTCATCCTGCTGTTTGCTCCACCTTAGCTCAGTTCATCATACTGCCACCGTCATATAATTCAGCCAAAATTTTCAACAGCACGGAAAGAATTTTTATTGCACAGGAGACAACCCTTTTGGCCTAATGAGTCTATGCCAGCTCCTAATAGACCATTTCCATCAATCCCATTCTCTCTTCATAGCCCTGCAAGTTATTCTCTCACACATATCCACTGCATTTCCCTTTGAAAACCCCAAATTTTTCTTCCACCACTCTCCAATTCCTAACTACTCCAGCCGTTTTTCTCCCCCCCACAACTAACTTGCATCTGAGGCCCAAAATGTTAAATATGCTCCCTGGTTCCTCAAAGGGAAAAACTTCCCTCCATTAACCCTGTCTAAACCGGTCAATAATCTTATACATCTCAATCAAATCTCCTCTCAACCTTCCATTGTCCAACAGGAACAACCCCGGTCTCTCCATTCTAATGTTAGAGCTGAATTCCCTGATCCCTAGGACTACATAAAGACTCACCACCTCAGCACATCCAAATGCACTTAACCCAAGCACAATGGAGACATATTCACCAGTGTAATGCAGCGAAAATGGCAATTTCCATACAGCAAGGTCCCATAAAAAGCAATGTGCTTGTGACTAGACAATTTACTTTAGTGGTGCTGGTTGAGGGATAACTATTAACCAGAACACCAGCAAGAGTTCCTCCACTCTTCTTTGATGCAGCAAAGAGGACAAACTGGGCCTCAGTTTAATGTCACATTCAAAATTCAGCTGGTGAAATTAATTTAGAAAGATGCAGATTCCCCTGTATCTAGATGCCATTCAGATCTCTGAAACAAAGTGCTCATCCAAACTAAATGCAGGCTAGACCACACTCTGACAACTCATTTGCCTGTGCTCCACCAGCCAGTACAACCAGAACGCTTAAGGAATATGGACCATCTCCAGGTTCCATTCCTGAGAACTGTTCATACCCCGAGCTGTTCGTAAGGCAGAAGTGAACAATGTGGGGGAGAGGATCACTGACACTGCTGTGACAGGAGAGCAAACAAGTGCTGGAAATGCAACCACCAGCCAGCCTCCATGAGTGAGCAAGTCTGCACAGCGCTCCCAGCTCTACTCAGCTCAACCCAGCCCCCGACATTTGCGGCTGAGGAAGAGGGTGGGGAGAGATAGTGTATGGTTCCCACACAGCAGAAGATGCCTACAGTCCCGCAGCAGCAGGCAAATCCACCCCCATCCACCTCACTGGTCTCCCAAATCCTCGTTTCTATGTACGAGGTGCCCACAAGTCGAGTGTACGTAACCCAAGGGGGTCTGTAACACTAAAACTATACACTTCCATCTCAACTTCAATTGGGCAGGCCAAGGAACAGTGTAGCAGAGGGAAGCAACAAGAAGAAAACAAAACAGGGCAACACAGCAATACAACAGAGCTGTTGCCTCACAGCTCCAGTTGGCTTCATTTGAGCCTGACCTCCGGTGCTGTTTGTGTGGAGTTTGCACACTCTCTCCATTACCACACGGGTTTCCTCCAAGTGCTCCAGTTACCTCCCACATCCCAAACACATGTGGGTTGGTAGGTTAAACTGACCACTGTAAATTGCCATTGCCCCAAGTGTGTAGGTGAGTGGTTGAATCTGGGAGGAGTTGATGGGAATGTGAGGAGAACAAAATGGGATCAGCGCAGGATTAGTGCAAATGGGTGTTGATGAAAAACACCATGATGCTGGAGGAACTCAGCAGGCCAGGCATCATCTGTGGAGAAAAGCAGGTGGTCAACACTTCAGGTCCTCACCTGACTTGACTTAGATTCCAGCAAGTGCAGTCCTTTGTTTCTCCGGGTGTTTGATGGTGGATATGGACTTGATGGGCTGAAGAACCTGTTTGAATGTTGTACAACTATGTAAGAGCAACATGATAATATGGAATCATCTTCCATTTAAGTCTGTAGCTGAACAGGCAAAGAAGAGAATGAGGGAAAATTTCTCCACGTCTCTAAAAGTAGTAACAGGGTATACTTCCTCCATGGTCTCACAACTCCATGATACATGTGACCGGCTGGTACACAAAAAGTTCAGATGATCTTTTTTTAAATCCCAACATGTCGAAGCAAACAACTAGAATTTCTTTTGCTTTATTAAAATAGCTAAATATCCTAAGGCACTTTACAGGAGCATTGGCAAACAAAAATTGGCACAAAGCCATTTAGGAAAGCATTAGTATCAATGTCCAAAAACTCAGTCAAATGAGTTAAGTTTTAAGAAAATATGATGAGATAGAAAAGAAAGACATAAATATTTGGAGGGCCACCCAGAGTTGTCCAAACACAAACAGTAGGGTGACAGAAATAAGGGATAAACTATAGAAAAGGTATTTCAGAAGGTTGTAGGACTGGAAGAGGAGGTTACAGAGATGGGGAGTTACAAGACCACGAAAGAAAATTAAACAGAGGAATGAGAATTTTTAAAAATCAATTCAATACTGGACCAATGTAGGCCAGTGAGCACAGCAGCAAGGAACTGGGCTTAATAATTGTTAGGATGTAGCCAGTGGAGTTTTGGATAATCGTCCTCAATGAACCGGCAGTCTGTAATAGCTTCACATTTATGACATTCCAAGCTTTCAGTGGGAACTATTTAAAATACCAGCAACATATGCTCCAAAATATACATGCAAAAGATATACACTGGTTGGGTGATTCATTCTGAACTCATTAACTTTGCACCACTTTTGAAATACTATCTGTCCCATCTGAAGTTGTATTATGGCAGTTATCCCAGTTATATTTTGTGGGTGAATGGTTCCTACAAACTTAGCATAACTAGATTTACATCACTTTTCCCAACAAATAGGTTGGATACACAGGAGTTCAAGGCCTGCACAACAGACAGCAGGGCTTGTATAGGTAGGACAGGGAGAGCAAGGATGGTTAGAGTTCAGTGCTGGAAGAAGGCAGAGCTCCCAGTGGTTTTGGGGAGGTACTAGGGCATGGAGGGTTTTCAATACCATAACATAAATTTTAAACTGAGGCACAGGGAGCTAGTGTGTGTCAGATTTATTCTAAAGCAGCCAGGAAACTACACTAGCAAAAGATCTCCTTTGCAAGCAGCAAAGCTGTGTTCCATCGAACTGTGTGCACACTAGGTTTGTCACTGTAAGCACATGAAAATGCGAAACAGATTGTGGAGGAATTAACATAGATGTGACACATTTGACTGGCTGCTGCTAACATTTCACAAATGTTCACTAAGTGCTTCTCTCTCTCTCTTTCTCACACACAACTCTACACTTAAAAAGAACTTTATTACAGATTATGAATGAGATATCTGGATAAGAAAAACTCCATGTTGTGTTGTTGTTGAAAAGCTTCCAGATAGCACATCTGTTCATTTCCACCAACCCCCCCCCCCCCACCCCTTTGGCTTAATAAGAAAAACATTCCATCACAAAGTGCAGGCAAGTTAAAGACAGTATGATCCCAACTGTTTACAAGTGGAATTTTCTCAAGCACTTTTGTCTGCAAGAAGATATGCAAATCCCATTTCTCCCAGAATGCAATTTTCTAGTGTTATTTCAAATCATAAATTAAAATGCAACCCCATACTAAATGTTGTGACAAGTTCCATAATGAAAACCACAACTATTGTGGACAGGTTGCTTTGCTATATGATCTATGCTTATGGTCAAAGCTACAAATTAATCCTCAGAAGATATTTTCATTTTAATTTGTTAGATCACAGAGTATTTCAAGTACTGAATGTGCAATTAACAATTGCTCATCCTTACTTAAAGCACATAATTATCAGGGATTCAGTCCAGGATATGATGTACACTCACTGGGGTGGCTGCACTAAGGCTTTAGAAGAATGGAGAGACAGCAAGACAAAAGCATTTGGGAAGTACATTCCAAAGTACGTGTGCAAGGTAGCTGAAGTCTCCACCAGTTCTGAAGTACGAGATAAAATAGAGGGACACATCACTGAAGAAGGATGCAGGAGGAAGGAAATCCAGGGTGATACTCACATTGACCAAGAAACAACAGGGGCAGGGAGATGGGGTTTGGAGAGGAAGGAATAGCATGCCCAACTAAGGATAGGTAATGGAAACGAGGATGGATAGTTGATATAATGCAGATGAAATGAAGAATTCCCAGATCAAAGAGATTTGAAGGCTCTGTTGGCATTAAGCTTGACAAGGCAATTCACCTTTGGGTTTGAATTAGAAGTGAATGGAATGGAATGCCTTGGGCAGCAAAATGGAACAACTTCAGTTCGGGCAATGCCAAGCTGCAGCAAGTGCTGCCTTATGCATGTGGGTGCTAAACAGGTCTTTGGCACATTGGTGGGAAAGTAAAGCTGTGTGTTCATGGGTGATGTAAAAATACTTATGTTTCTAATTCACCTGACAGATGCATGACATACTGACAATGAAAACATTGCCTCACACATGGAAATCAATTCAGTCAATTAAGTCTACCTCTCATCCTGTCGGGTCCGAGGTAAACAATCTCTCATTATATTGAAAAGTTTACTCTTATATGTTCCTAGAATGCACAGCAGTTATACAACCAATGAAAACAATGACAGTGAACCATGTGAAAAAGTTCTCCCAGTGAAGTAGTTGGTTTTTACATGGTTGGATGACTGAACATTCCCCAACCAGTACCCGTAGCACTTAATGTCAGAGACATCTGCAGGCTCTCTTTGCAGGCAAGTCCTCTTAGTAAAATTCTGGCTTTCATAAAACAAAAACATCCTTCATGATGATAATCCCAACAACTTTAAGACAAGGCTTAATTCAGTTAGCATATGACCATCAGAATAAAGAAATAATAGACCTGCTTTTAATTTATTTTCCTAACATTAGAAAAACAGAAGCAGTGCCACATTGTACACCTACTAATAAAAATAAGCCAAGCTCCAAAGTCTGTAGCACTGTCATTCCTGGATTAGTTTGGGGTGCATTGTATAACGGACATTCCCGTTGATCTCCAATGTGCACACAAGTATCTGATCCTTGTATGCATGCCCCTTTTTGGGTGCAAACTGGCAGCCAGGTTTCCTGTATTACAGAGACTACACTTCAAGTGTACACCATTCTCTGTAAAGCGCTTCAAGACTTCCTGCGGTATTAATTACTTTCCATCATTACAGTAGAAGTCCTGTATTTATCTACAGAGACCCACAGTTTCAAAGTTAAAAGCATTTTGACTCTACTATTTTCTTCCTTAAAAGTTGTTAAATATTTCTTTAAAGATTCAGTCACATATAACCAGAGTCAGTGCATTGATATCCATCAAACCACTCCAGCATTGTTACTGGAGAGTTGGGATGAGCCTAGAGCAAACCATATGGTATTGGACTGCATAAATAAATTGTATTAGGAATGTTACAGGCATGAGAATGCATAAATAACTTAGAGACCTTGGCGAGTCCCATTTTAATAAACCTGCAGGAGCTAAATCATAGACCAATTCAAATCAAGATTCCTGTTAAATGAAACTTTATTTAAAAGGGGTACTGTTGCTTTTACCTGGAAAATGATTTGTTTATATTTTGCAATTCTCTTCAAAAAAAGATAGGTCACAATGCAAACAATGAGAATGAAACTAATTTGAAACCACCTAAGTTACACTGACAATTACTAATGTCAGTGTGTTCTGTAGAGTTTTGCTGGGTAAGGACTTTATGGGGTTTGGAGCAAAGGCTATTAATGAATTCAAGGTATGTGATCTAATCAAATGCAGGAGTAGGCTGGAGAGTTGAATGGCCTCATACTGTCCCTAGCACACCCATGTCTTGACTCCACGGGATAGTCTCAGCTTTGGGCGATCACACAAGACAGACTGAAAGCTTGTCAGCAGATCCTTTTATTTACCCATCAAAGTCTGAATTCATTGGAAGTGAGGATGTAAACTAGACAGGCAACTTGTCTCACATTATCCCACAAAAGGTAAATTCTGCCCTCAAGAGCAAGATTTAATTTGCCCATATGTATAAAAAATGCAAACACCTAACAATGTCTACTCCCTTAATTAGGAGTGGACAAAAATCCTTGAACAAAATAAATTGCTTCAATAACGTTTTATTGAAGTGGGCTACAATATGGAAATTACTCTTTTGGAGGGTTTATTTCACAACAATAACCAACTTACAAAGTGGAATGTGATGGATCCAAAGAGTTTGAATTCCCATCTCCAGACAACACAGTGGTTAGCACTGCAACCTCACTGCTCTGGAGAAGTGGGTTCAATCCTGGCCTCTGGTGCTCTGTCTGTGTGGAGTTTGCAGGTTCCCCAAGACCACTGGGTGCTCTGGTCTCTTTCCACATCCCAAAGACGTGGTAGATTCTTGACCACCGTAAATAAACCCTTAGTGGAGGCAGGTGGCAAGATAAATCAAAAGGGAAGTCAAATGGGTACTTGCAAGAGAGAGTAAACCGTCAGACTACATGGAAGGAGAGATGTAATCCAGTTGATGGGGTTGCTCAGCTGAGAGGCGGCATGAACCCAATCGGCCGTGTGGCCTCCTGTGTCGCAATAAGTGCAGCTGTCAGTGTACATCCACAAGAGAGAAACATCGGTGACCCCAAAACAGTATTTACTTTCAATATTCTCAGTCCTTTTATCTTTTTGCTGCGGCGCCAAGCTAAAGTTCAGTAGTAAAACAAGTTCAATGATCAAGGTCCCAAGGTAGAAATTACAGAGTTTCCACTGCTGCATGTTTTTTTAAATTAAATTACAGGATGAGAGTGACAAAGGCAAGGCCACTGTTTAACGCACAATGCTATATGTCCTCAGGAAGGGATTGGTGAGCTGCCGACTGAAAACCGTTAAAACCTCATGATGAAGGCTGTCGGTGGGAGTTGTAGGATTCAGACCCAGCAGTGAACTGGTGGCAATATTTCCCCCCACCCCCGAGTCATGGGTGTGAATTGCCAGGAGGTCTGGTGCTCCTGTATTGCTGCTGCCTTTGCCCTTCTTGGTGGCAGAGATTGTGGTTTCGGAAGGTGCAGTCCAGATGGTGCACATTGGAGCTATGACATGGCAGTGGTAGAGAGAACGTTTAAGGTGGTGGACGTGTGTGACCAGCTAAGTGGGTGCTTTTTCCTGACTGGTGTCAGGCTTCTTGGCAGTGGTGCAGCAAATACTTGGTAAATTGGATTGTTACTGTCACATGTACCGGGGTACAGTGAAACACTGTTTTGCATGGCATCCATACAGATCATTTCAATATAACATTGCATTAATGTAGTACAAGGAAAAACAACAACAGAATGCAGAATATTGTGTTACATTTACAGAGAAAGTGCAGTGCAGACAGACAATAAGGTCCAAGTTCATAACAAGGTAGATTCTGAGGTCAAGAGTCCATCTTATTGTACTAGGGGACCGTGCAATAATCTTATAACAGCAGGGTAGAAGCTGTCCTCAAGCCTAGTGGTACGTGGTTTCAGGCTTTGGTATCTTCCACCCAATGGGAGTAGGGAAAAAGAGAGAATGTCCGGGGTGGGTGGGGTCTTTGATTACATTGCCTAATTTAACGAGGCAGGGAGAAGTGTAGACAGAGTCCACGGAGGGAAGGCTGGTTTCCGTGACGTGCTGAGCTGTGTCCACAACTCCCTGCAGTTTCTTGCGGTCCATCCAAGTGCCAAACATTCCATCTTACTCTTGACTTGTGGCAAGTTTCACGCTAAAAGCCTCTGACCTGCTCTTGTAGCCACAGTATGTGTGACTGGTGCAGTTATGCTTTTGGTCATTGTTTGCTCACCTTCACTCTCCCAGAACATTGATGGCACATGATTCTATGATGCCAATGCTACTAAACATCAAGGTGGATGTTCAGCCCCGCTTGTTGGAGGCGGGCATTTCCTGTCACTTGAAAATGTTACCTGTCGCTTAACAGTCCATGCCCGAATGTTGTCTAGGACTTGCCACACGTAGGCATGGACTAACTTGTTATTGAGGTGGAGGAAAAGATATTGAACATTGTGCAGTTAACAGCTAACACCCCTACTACTAGTCTCCTGGTGTAGTGTTATTAATGAAGCAGCCAAAGATGATTGTCCTAGCCCACAGAAATGACCTAGTACTATGACCAACCTCCACAAACACACAGCTTTGGTGAAAGACATCAGCCAGTGGAGAATTTCCTCGTTTTGTGCTGATCAGTTTTACCAGGATTCCTGTTGCTATGCTTGTTCAGGGGTCAGAGGCAGTCACTTTGATCTCACCCTGGAACCCAGTGCCTTTCTCCATATTTGGACCAAGGCCATGATGAGATCGGGAGCTGAGCCCTGGGCAAACCCAAGGAGCATTGGCAAGGTTTATGGTAAACGAGTGGCACTTTCAACAAACCCTTCCATCAATTTGATAATGATTGAGAGTAGACTAATGGATAATTGACAATACTGAATTTATCCTATGTCTTTGCAAACAGGAAACACCAGAGTAATTTTCCACAGCTGGGTACACACTAATATTGGAACTATACTAGAACAGTACGAGTACATGATCTAAAACCAAAACAGAAAATGCTGGAAGCACTCAGCAGGTCAGCCCACAGCTGTGGGAAGTGAAACAGAATCAATGTTTCAGTTGGAGACCCTTCATCAGAACTGAAAAGGAGACAAAAGATGCTTCTTTAGCTGCAGGGATGGTAGGGAAGGTGGTAGGGAATGTCTCTGACAGGGTGAAACTGAGGTATCCATGGGGATGAGCTGTAAACAAGTCTTTCTGGACAATGAGCGAATGGGAGTAGTTACAGGGTGAGAACATGGAGAAAAGAACCCAAAAAGAATGTGGGAGTTGCAAAATGCAGAGCAGGAGGACAAGCCCCACAGAGAGAAGGAAAAAAAAGGGGAAAAAAAGCAAGCTGAGTTAATATTACAATGGACGAATGATACAGACTAAGAAATCAAGTTACCTTAAGATGTAGAATTCAATATCAAGCCCAGAAGTTGGGACAATACAGGAGGCAACAGACTGATAGGTCAGAGAGGGAGTAGGATGAGGAAATGAATAGGATGGCAAGCAACAGGGAGCTCAGGGTCACCCCAACAGATTGGACACCACATTCTCCAATCTGCGTTTGGTTTCTCCAGTGTAGAGGAGACCACACTGTGAACACCAAAATACAGTCCACTAGATTGGAAGTAGTACAAGGTGAATCGCAGCTTCAACTAGAAAAACTGTTTGGGTCCCCAGATAGTGGGAAGAGGTGAAAGGACAGGTGTTGGATTGCCTGCAAGGGAAAGTGCTATAAGGGGAGTTTTTGGTGGGAATGGAAGGGTGAACCAGGGAGTCACAAAGAGAACAATCAGTGCAAAATGTTGAAAGGGAAGGAAAGGGGAAGATGCATCCAGGAGGTGCAATCTCTTTGGGAGGTTGTGGAAATTGCAGAGAATGATTTGTTGAATACGGAGGATGTTGGGAAGGAAGCAGAGGATCTGGGGAACTCTATCCTTACTCCCCCCACCTCCATCAGGATGGAATAAGAGCAGAGGGAGAAATGGTTGACTTGGGGGGGGGGGTCTGGTTTTGATATCAATCATAATGGATATTAGTGGCTCGCTTCTCTCCTGGGGTGGAGACAAAAAGATCCAGGAAAGGTAGGGAAGAGTCTGAAGGTGGGGGAATGGTGGAAATTGGCAGAAAAAAGTGATTAAACTGTTGAGTTCTACATGAGTACAGGAGGCAGCACCAATGCAGTCATTAATGTACCAGAGAAAGAGCCGAGGGAGTGGACCCACGTAGGATTGAAACAAAGACTGTTCCACATATCCCACAAAAAGGCAGGCATAGCCAGGGCC
>JAUZTB010000087.1:65577007-65587617 GCA_034780895.1 Rhynchobatus australiae | reverse complement strand
TAAATTACAAAGATAAATAAATAGTGCAAAAAGGAATAAATGAGGCAGCATTCCTGGGTTCAAGGAGTATTTAGAAATCTGATAATGGAGGGGAAGAAGTAGTTTCTGAATCAGTTAGTGTGGGTCTCCAAGCTCCTGAACCTCCTCCCCGATGGTAGTCACGAGAAGAGGGCATGACCCAGAAGGTGAAGGTCCTCAGTGATGGATGCCACCATCTTGAGGTACTGCCTCTTGAAGAAGTCCGATCATGGAGAGGGTTGTGCATGGGCATCTTTCCCATGCCCAGTCTACAACCCTCTGCAGCCTCTTGTGATCCTGTGCATGGGAGCATCCGTATCAGGTCAGTGATGCAACCAGTCAGGATGCTCTCCACCATACATCTGTAGAAGTTTGTAAGAGCCTTTGGCAATGTACCAAATCTCCTCAGACTCCTAACAAAGTAGAACCGCTGGAGTGTCTTCTTTGTGATTGCATCAATGTGTTGGGCCCAGGATAGATCCTCTAAGATGTTGACGGCCAGGAACTCAAAGCTGCTCAGTGTGTGCTACTCAGGGCAGCAATGTTGATTTCCAAGTTCCTGAGCTCCGATAACAAAAGGTACATGCAGCCCTGTCACTGCTGGGACCATCTGCAAGGGCCCTGATCTTTATACTGCCCTCAGAAAGATGCCCATGCGCAATTTCTTGCAGCACAACACTTGACAGAGTGAGGTCTGGTCTCCTGGCAAGGAGATTCAAGTTGACTGCAGATCAGGCTTTGCTGCATGTGCATTAACATCTAGGTAGGCAGGCATACAGGCACCTGTCAGCATGCACACACACTCTGACTCCCATACAGATCCCCATGTCTATTGCCACCTCCCAACTTCCCTAAACCCACATCCCAAAGACGGCCATTCCTTCTTTCACCCTTGATCCTTTGTCTCTGAATCTATCAGTTTGCCCTCAATTGCCTCCCTCAGATCTCTCTCCAACCCATACACACACCCTCTTTCAGGCAACCTCCCATTTTGCCGCTCCTCCCTGTTCCTCTGGTTCTCAAGCCACCACAGCTTCTATCCCCCTCACTTCAGCACCCCAACCCTCTGCAAGTTCTCCTTCACCCTCCAGCAGCAGCCCAGCCCCCAGCCACGTGCCATCATTGAGCAGCATTCCCTCATCGACAGGCTGGGCTAAGGTGCAGGGCAGACACTAGTAATGGCCTCGGGGCGAAAGAGATTCTCCAGCACTCCTGACCCCACATCTGCCCCCTCTGGAAAGATTAGCACAAGACCTCATGGCAACACCAGGCACCAAATGAAAAACAACAAGGCTTTGGGAGCAAGCAGCAACTCTGCTGAAGGTCTAAAACTTAACAGAGATCAGAGAGTGAGGAAGCAAAGCTCAGCTGTGAAGGAGAAGTGCTTTGAGCTCCTTGATAGGAATTCAATTTATTGAAACTGGGCATCTCTGTTGAAAGGAAGAATGATTTTTCTTCTTCCCAGGAGTCCGCATTAACCACCAGAAACTGAAGTAGGTAGAGTTTGAAAACCTCTGATGTCCTGCCTCAATATGGCCGATGTAACCCTTTGGGCAGTACTGTAGCACAGGTGGAAGGGCTGCTTCCTCACAGCAACCTGGGTTCATTCCTGACCCCCCCCCGGTGCTGCTGTGTGGCTTTCCCTGGAGTGCTCCGGTTTCCTTCCACATCCCCAAGACGTGCAGGTTAGCAGATCAACTGGCCGCTGTATTTTGCCCCTAGTGCATAGCAAGGGTCAGAATCTGGGGGCAGGTGATGGGAATAAAATGGGATTAGTGTAGGTGGGTGGTTTATGGTGTCGAGGACTCAGTGGGCAGAAGGGCCTGGTTCTGTTTTGTACGACTCTTTGGCCTAAATGCTCCTTCTACATTTTTTAAGAATTTTTCAAAATTTTAATTTATGCAGATTTGGATCAGGATGTGTGTCTAGTGGTGTTTTGTGAAATTGTGAGGGTACCTTGAGATAACTTCACTGTGCAAGGGGATTTGTATAATTCCCAGCGCAAGGGTCTGACCATATTTGTCTGTTGCATGTGAAGATCAGAACCTCAGTTTGAGACATCAAGGCTATAAACGGCACCATGAAAGTCAGTTCATTTGTTACACTTATCTGACAAAATGTGTGCAAATACTAAGAATTAGACACACTTCATAGGCAGGTCCTCCTCAATTCCAAAATACATCTGGGTGCCACCAGTTAATTCTGATTATTATTAATGCTGCAGTGATGGTACATAAAGTTGACAAAACTTGCGTGGTCCCAGAAGACATAATACAGCTGAACCGCAGTGAATTTTGGCAGCTGGTAACTGCCATTTGTCTGCTGCATGTGGACTATTACATATGCAAATATAACATAAAGATCATAATCTAAAACAAGGACATAAGTCTCCATAAACCACACTGTTTTTTTTTGCTAGAAAAGTGTTCAGTCCAGCAACAATGATAATTTAAAATAAAAAACACCCTCAAATTCAACAAAAAGTTTGCAATACCATTTTACCCATGAAATGCCCCAAGTGGATTACATCCACAGAGTTTGCGAACACCCTTTGGCATCAGGTTTCGTCAAAGCATTCAGCCTCTGGGGCTGGAAATGCCATTCAATTCGATCATGACTTACCCAAAGGTGTTAGAAACAAACAACAAAAAATGACAAAGCACTGTATTGATCGTCAGCCGATCAGAAAATATTCCAGACCTGAATATCTTTTGGCAACAACTATTATTTAGGTTATCTTTCTTTTTTAAAAAAGAATGATGAAATATCAGGCTAGAATAACAAATGAAAGGTTATTTTCTTCTTGTTTTACCACCCATATATCATTATTAACAACTTATGAACTGAATTGCTATAGATGCTCGCTTCTGCATTTCAGAATTACTGATAGGCTCAGTTCTAATCACCTGAGCAAGTCATAAATTCACTCCACCTGCAGCCCAGTTTGTTTGCTTCACATTTTAATAGTTCTGCTGCTTGAAATTAGATGACTGTGGGAGAGAGGGAATATTTAGTCATGATGGCCTACACTTCACAAGTAAGCTTGATGGGTCAGCTGATCCCTTACTGCCTACTAACACAATCTCAGGTGTTGAATGCTTGATCCAGACAGCACACATTCTGAGTGGAATTGAGAGGGTAACTACCAAGGGCCCAATTCCTTCAGCTGGTGAGCCTGAGGCAGTCTAGGATAAAAGATCAACTATTTGTGAAATGAGGGGACATTTAATGTCTTTACCACAGGGAGCTACCAGAGGCATGCTCCATCACAGATTGCATTCAAGGCTGGGATCAATAGATTTCTGTATACTAGCAGAAACGAGAGAAGTTGGGATGGTGGGGGTAGCTTCCAAATGATGTAGCCTACTCTTTACTTCTATTTTTTCATGTTTTTTGTTTGACAACCTCAGGTCCTCCTTTTTCATGGCAAAGTTAAGACTTTCAAAGTGGAGCCTCTGTTGTAATATAGTAAATGCAGTGGCCAAATTGTGCATAAGCTCCCCAAGCCTTCTCTAGATAGTGTTTAGGAATCATTTACCTTCACCGAAGAAAGAAGCTTAACATCCCATCTCAGAGGGCAGTTTCAGCCTGGAATATCTGCTTGTTTATTAAGGATGTCTTACATCCATAATCTCTTAGCAGCACAGTGGCAAAGATAGTAGAGATACTGCCTCACAGCACCAGAAACCCAGGTTCAATCCTACCTCGGACACTGTGTGTGGAGTTTGTACATTCTCCCTGTGACCACATGGGTTTCCTCTGGATTCTCCAGTTTCCTCCAAAATCCCAAAAGTGTGCAGGTTGGTAGGTCAATTGGCTATTGTAAATTGCCCTGGTGTGTAGCTGAGTGGTAGAATCTGGGGGGAATTGATCAAAATGTGGGGAGAGTAAAATAAATTAGGGCAGGATTAATGTAAAAATGCGTGCTTGGTGGCCAGCATGAACTTGGAGGGCCGAAGGGCCTGTTTCCATGCTGTATCTCTCTACGACTCTAAAGGTAAGTGTTCTGCCCATTTAGCCTAGTTTTGGTACAAATTGGTGAAGTAAACCTAAAAATAAAAATGTAGGAAGCAAAAAGGGAAGCAAACTAAAACTATTTTGTTTAGACATATGGATATTTGGAAAAAGGTTTGGGCTTTAACCATGCTATTACAGAGAGAAAGGAAATGTTTAAGGGTTAGAATGCAAATAGCAAGGGCTGTACCAGCATTAAACCCACCGACATCTCACGGCCTTTTAAATACAGAGTCAACAGAATGTTTGTTGCAGGCTTTAGAGCAACATCCATTTCATTTCCCTGCCAGTAAAAGTCATGGAATGGTTGGTAGCATTCTCGACTTTATGTCAGAAGATACAGAATCCAAGTTCTGCTCCAGAGACTGAAGCAAGTGATCAACAAGACTCAAGGCAGATACCACATTGCAGCATTGGGGGGGGGACTGCTGTACTGTCAGAGATCTCCTAATGAAGAGATGTCAGCTCTCCCAGGACAACAAAAGTACTGTGTGAAAAAACAGCAGACCCGTTGCCCCATTATCAAGATTACGAACACAGAGTTTTTGGTTGTCACCTCATTGCTGTTTGTGGAAGCTGCAAATTCACTGCTACATTTCCTGTATTGCGTTAAATTGGAAAAATACTTCATTGGTTGTAAAGTAAGAGAGTAATACAGCACTGACACCAGCCGTTTGGCCCAACTTGTCCATGCCACCCAAGATGCCCATCTCATCCCATTAGCTAGTCCCATTTGCCCGCGTTGGCCCATCTCTCTAAATCTTTCCTCTTATAGTTCTTTATGTGTTATAATTATAAGTAGTTTGAGACAAGTAGAAACTGTAAAAAAAGTTATGTAAATACAAGCCTTTAATTATTGTTTTAGCAAAACAATCAGTAGCAACACCAATTACTTTCTGTTGAAACTTTCAGCACATCTCTTAAAACAGTCAATTCTAATTGGCCGTCACACTGTTTACCTGCCAAAATCCCAAGTAGTAATCATGGGCTCTCTTGTGGGTCAGTGACTTGGAATGAAATCACACAATACACAGGTATTCAACTGAAGAAAGTAAAATAGCAATGAAAAACAGAATGCTTGTAACACTCGGCAGATAGGCAGCATCTGCGAAAAGTGAAACAGTTAACGTTTCAGGTCTGCGACATTTCATCAAACTAGATAAAAGAGAAAACAAGGAAATTATTTTCAAGAGAAAAATTGTTCCATTTTGAAATATTTATCTGAAGGAAACATAATCCACATATGTAAAGTCATCTTTTTAAAATTCATTGGACATTAATAAGTAATTATATGCTTTGTGAATCTTTAAAACCTGACAATGAGGCATAGCATTTTCAACATTCTTTAAATGCAGAAAATAGCTTGTAAATATATGGTTCTCATCAGATCACAGCCTTCTGAAGGCAGCTACAAAACAGTGGTTTGGAATCACTGACAGCAGCTCCTGGAACTTTGTGGAAAACTTGTGGCTAACTCCGATTATTGTTATCTGTGCGGTGACCACAGATGGCGAGTTTTGCCATTGCTGCAGTAAAAAGCAAGGTCATCATGAAGCTGAACTGCTTCCATTATAAGAGCTTGACACTGACACTTAGTGACACAATGTCCTAACTACCCCAGTGTCATCATAGAATAGAGAACAGAGAGCAGAACAACACAGGAGCAGGCCCTTCAGTCCACGATGTCTGTGCCAAACAAGATACCAAATTAAACCAAATCATCATTCTCATTGAAAAGTTATACAGTACTTTAAATTAGCCAAACAAGGAAGAATACTTGCTTGCTAGTTTTGTTGGAGATGCTGCCTTTTGGATACAATATTAATCCAAGGCCCTGTCTGCCCTCTCAGGTGGATTTGGAAACTCTGGCAGCACTACTTCAAAAGAAGAACAGATGTCCTGAGTGCCCTGGACAATATTATCCATCAACATACTCACTAAAACAGATCAAGGGAATCAAAGGATATGGGATTAGTGCAGGAAAGTGGTGCCGAGGTAAAAGATACGCTATGATCTTATTGGAAGACAGAACAGTCCACAGGGGCTGAATGGTCTACTCCTTCTTCTATTGCTCATGTTCTTATCTGGTCACATTCACACTGCTTTCTGCAAACTTTAGAGCCTCCTACAGAACACCAATAACAATGCTTCAAAGTTAATTCACCAGGTGCAGTTTTTTGTTGGAATGCCTTAGAATCAGCAAAGACACAGTATAACAGCAAGTCCATTTTTCTCCAGTTCAAGGCAGGAACAAACACATCTTAAAGTACACCTTCATTGAAATAAAAACATGGCAAGAGTACAAAAGATTGTGGACCACTAATGAGGTAACAAGAACGCAAGTCACTACCCAAATTTGATTAAATGCAGAAACAATCATCTCCAAAATATATCGATATCACATGGCACAGCATTGTTATTGGACACGATCCAATAATAAGCCTATCTGAGATTCTGACTCTTGAAACTATGCTGAAAGCTCAATCAAAATCCAACAGATTGCTTTTAAGGTACTGCATTCACAGACAGACAGACGACACCGATTACAGTACCTCCTTTCCCTCTCACATTGGAAGTAATTAACTATTGCACATTTACAAGTCACAGAGGAATTCTCTGGAGCCTTTAATTCCGTAGGTATCCCACTTAGATTGAACACAGGAGATTAAGAATGCAACGATTTCAGTAACTTCCACTCATCCTAATTTTGCCATCCAATATAAAGATGCTTGGAGTGCAATACGCCTACAGAATTCAATCCAGGCTCGGTTGGTTATATTTTGGATGTTGCCCATCCCAAAGACACAGAAGTATTTTTTTCTTAAGCAGCACATTGAAACAAACTATATTTTTTCTCTTTGTAAAATAAGTACCCCTGATCTTCCTGGCTCCTAATTTTGATGCGAAATTTTTTTTTGACAAATTTACCTCATCAATTGGAGATCATTAGTAGTCACTTCAAGGGGCTATCAGCCAGGCCACACACAAACCTGGTTTTCTTGAAAGCAGCCAGTACCTTTGGGACAGAGCAATCTTACAGTGGGCACCCACACAGTCATCCTCACTTGCATGGGCAGAGGGCATTGCCAACAGGCTAGGAAAGCCACATCCAGCACAATGGCACAGTGTAAACAGGGTGTTGATGGTCAGCACAGACTCGATGGGCCAAAGGGCACATTCCTGCAACTCCATAAGTGATAGAGGAAGCTTAAAAAGGTCCACTTGAACTGAATAAATGTGCCAGGTGATTTATTTCTAACCTCCACTGGCCATAGTTTCATGGAAGTAGCTGTGAGAGGTGCTTTGGACCTCATTCTTCAGATGGAGAGTTTATACCCTAAGCCCACAACTTATTAAAGTACAGGTGACCCTCGCATCACAGGAGGTTGCATTTTCATTAAACAATCCATAATGCAATATTCTGTAACGCAAAGCCACATTATCTGCACTTGCGTTAAGAAACGCAAACAGAAAAAAATGTATTTATTTACTTTGTTTTCCACAAAAATTCCATGAGAGCGAATTTTATTCCACATCTCAAATTTCTGGGTAGTGATTTGCAAATCCTTGAAGGGTGAATTTCCATTACCCGAACAGTCGTAATGCAGGGGTCACCTGTAATGAAATGCTACTGGCTGTGGGGTATAAGTACCTGAAGGAGTCAAATATCTCCTCCACGGACAAACATATATGAAAAGCAGGTGAAAGAGTTCTTGGATTGGACAACCGGCAACATGCCTAGGATGTCCCAGTGACAGAACAAAATAAGTCAATGTTAGAGCAACCATAGAGAACCCCAAACAGAACAGGTGGGATCACAATCCTACCTTGGGTGCAGAGGACTATGACAGGAGCTCTAATCACAGTCAATAGTAAAAAGTAAAATAAATATATTTCGTTAGTCACATTAAAGAGATCTAGTTTGCAAAATGCTCGATTTAAAAACATATCAGAATCAGGTTTATTATCACTGACACGTGAAATTTGTTGTTTTGCAGCAACAGTATAGCGCAAGACAAAAATTACTATGTTACCAATAAACAAAGTGTTCAAGCACTTGATACAATCTAAATGTTAAATTTTGAATTAAGGTAGCATTTTCCATGAAAAGATCTTCTGAAAAAATATCTTCAAAAGCTATTGGTTGAACTGCACAAACCACAGAAGAAAGGTATTCATGTACAGAATTAGCAAAGACCATGTAATTAAGGATCGATAAAAGATTGGGACATGAGACAAAAGGAGCAAGGCAGAACATCAGGATTGATGTGGGTGACCATGACAGGGTAACATGGAAAAGGATGACATTTGCAATGGGCAAAGGGGCAAGGGAAGTAATTCAAAACACTGTTTTTCCAAGTCTACTATACGTGGCATTTAGTGGAGGCACAAAATTCTCTTGAAGTGACTTACTAACTGCAATAGGTTGAAAGACACAGAAATGACCGTCTAACTTTCACACTGTATCTGTAACACTATACCAATATCAAAGAGAGAAGGACATAGAAAAGAGAGAAGGGAATACACAGGAAAAGGGGACATGAGAGGTGGGGCGAGGAGGAGCACAACAAAGAAAGATATTATATTGTTACTTTCAGGACATCCTGAGTCACTGCTACTGTGAAGGGATACCACTGTTGTAAGGCACAAAACATTTCCAAGATTACTTCCAGTGGATCAGCTAAAACTAACTGCATAAACTTCACTGTCACTAATACAAAAACCTCACACACAGCCTCATCCCATGGCTGACCTGGCTCGTGCAGCCTAGAGGGGCTGAATGGTCTTCTTCAGTTCCAATGTTCCTTCGCTGGCCGATTTATCATCACTGTAAATGTTGACACTAGCCTGTTATAGTGACATCTGTATCTTGGGGCCAGACTAGCAGGCCAATGAACTGAAACACCAAAGCCTTGCATTTAAATGCACACTTCACTTCATGCACAGGCAACCATGACATCAGATACTATACATTCAGTTGCTTGGTAACCAGTGAACACTCATCAGCATCTGCTACTTATACGTTGCAAATCAGGAAACCTATTCGTAAAGCAAACCTTTAAAGCTCTGGCTAATGTTTCTCACAGGCAATTGTTTGTGTTTGAGGAACTAATATTCCGAGAAGTATGCAAAAATTATTTAAAAAGCAACAGTGAGTGCAAGCTACAAAGGAAAGTACATCACAACTCTGTGCTTAGTTTTGCTGCTGCAACCTCCAGGGTCCAGCTGCCAAAGTGACACAGGAAAAGAAACACCGCCCCACATTGTGCTTTTAACATGCAAAGTCATCAAGGGTAACTCCTAACAAACTCTTTCTTTAACAAACTATTGTTCACTTCCAAATTACAACAAATGGGAGCTGGAGAGATCAGCCCTTTTGAACATCTTTTGCCTGTATGAATGTGTATCCATGTCCTACATTGTGAAGTCCCTTGGGTTTGCTGACTGGTTCATGTGTGTGATCTCCTCAGCAACACAGTCAACTGGAACCAATCAGATCAAGAACTAGGGCAACACCCAGCTGGCATGCTGGGCCCCACATCAACCTTTCTGGTGGTTTTGGACCCTGCTGCTTGGTTAACTGCCTTCCAGCCCAGTCAGCACAAAAGGCATCCCCGTTTCCTCATCCTCTCCACTCCAAGTACCATTGTTGCTCTCAAGCCCAGTCAGGTCGCAAACTTAGCCTCAGCCTCCAAAGTGTACACATCATTCCTCGCCCCCTCCCCATACCCAAACAAGCCTGAACCACACCGGGCTTCCACTGCCTACTTCTGGCGCAGAAACCATCTCAGCCACTTATTTCTTCAGTCCAAAACTGGGAACAGCATAGTCCTGCCACTGTTGCCCCTTCAAGGTATTTAGATAGTGCTCCCAGCCCAACAGATCCACACATCCCTTTCCAGAAATTCACCCAGTTATACTCATGACCTCTATCCAGATCAGCCTTCATACATACATATACATTTCATTTTGTTTATCTTGGAAATACTTCATTCACTATAAATACTGGAAATAATGTGCTAGAAATTCATCTCTGGTCTGGAAAGCTAAACTCAATGTAATTTGACATAATTCAATGCACACAAGTTACACTTACATGTATTATGTTCATGTTTTTCTAATATATATATATATATATATATATATATATATAGCACATTTGCCTACGTTTTGCATTAACATCTATTCCATTTCTAAATATAGAATATGAATCTGAAGTACAAGACTCAATTATTTATATCATTGTGATATGCAAGATTATAATGGGTAGAAAACTTGATTCATGTAGTTTTTTTTAAGTTGCTAAATAGGAACTCAGTTTAAAAATACTCTGAATCCGAGAAAGATTTGATTGTCTACAATATATAATTGATATTGGCACATGAGCAGCATTTCTGCTTTTTGAAGAGTAACAGAGAATCATGTCTAGGTTCAGGTAAGCTACTGATCTGTCTAATTTGTTCATACCTGGATGTGATTATACTCAAAGATAAACTTGACATGTAGAAAGAGGCACCAGATAGGGTTCAGATGAACTGATAAAACTGCATTTACTTCAGAAAACCTTCAGTCCAAAA
>JAUZTB010000087.1:65479598-65492115 GCA_034780895.1 Rhynchobatus australiae | reverse complement strand
TTATGTACAGTTTTGGTTACCCTGTTATAGGAAAGATATCATTAAGCAGGAAAGAGTACAGAGAAGCTTTACGAGAATGTTGCCAGGATTCGAGGGCCTGAGTTACAGGGAGAGTTTGGGCAGTCACTAGAATGCAGGAGACTGAGGGGTGACCTTATAGAGGCGTAGAAACCATGAGGGGCACAGGTAGGGTGAACGCACACAGTCTTTGTCCCTGGGTTGGGGAATCAAAAACTAGAGGGCGTAGGTTTAAGGTGAGAGGGAAGAGACTTTAAAAGGGACCTGTGATGCAACTTCTTCACACAGAGGGTGGTGCATATGTGGAACGTGCTGCCAGGGGAAGTGGTTGAGGCAGGTGCAATAACAACACTTAAAAGACACTTGGACAGGTACGTATACAGGAAAAGCCCAGAGGGATACGAGCCAAACACGGGCAAATGGGACTAGCTTAGATGGGCAACTTGGTCGAGTTGGGCCGAAGAGCCTGTTTCTGCCCTGCATTACTCTATAACCCTCACCACAAGATCACAAAGGTGGTTGCCACCAGCCCCTGAAGTGGGAGCAGGAGGGGATGTCAGTACTGACCCCTGTCAGTGGTGCCTGTGACAACCCCCCAGACATGAACTTTAACCAAGCAGTTAGCAAACACTCACCTGGCCAGGCCGTCGTCCTCCAGGGTTAGCGGTGGCTTGTCGGTTAATCTCTGCGGTGCAAACTGCGGGGAGGGAGACCGAGGAGTGTCCGTCACTGGCTTCGAGAGGCAGTGAAACGCTGAGCGGTCTGCACCGTCCACGTCACCTTGTGTGTTCCCCGAGAGGGCAGCCCCATCCCCAGGGTACCCGCCCGGCCGAGCTTCCTGTGCGTCACTCCCTGCGCTGGCTTCAGAGCCTGGCTCCAGACCGGTACCACTGGTTGGTTCTTGGATGGCGCCCTCCCATGCCTGGTCCAGTGGAACCATCCTGGTCTGGGGTGCGGGAGCTCCCCCTGAATGCAGGGGCTCCTGCTGCCGGCAGTTGTCCACTACCTGCTTCCCATTGGCTGCCACCGGATTCTCCGGCACCTCGACCGCAGCCCAGGGTTGGCTCAGCTCCTGGCTTCGGGGGCAGGGATCCGGGATGTCCCCCTCAGCTCTCCGTCCTGCTTGGAGCTCGGCGTCCTCGGGATAACTGTGCCCGCTCAGCATGCTGACTGGATGGCCATGCCTTTCCCGCGGCAGCTGCTCGTGGGCCTGAGCATTCCTCTCCGGCCAGGTCTGTTCCAACTTTGTCTCCGTCTGGAACTGCCGCCCCTCGGAGTTATTCTCCAAGCTCCCAGAATCCAGGTGTCTGCTAGTTGACAACAGATTGTTAAAATTAATTAAAAGCTTCACTCAAAGATACGACAATTGAATCTTGAGAGTGCAAAAGGAGGCCATTTGACCCATCGTGTCCATGTCAGCTCTTAGGAAAAGCCAGCCAAATGCCCTACTGCCGCATGCTTATCACAGATGCAAGTTCGTGTGCATAGGACATAGAACAGTATATCACAGAAACAGGCCCTTCGGCCCACAATGTCTGTGCCGAACATGATGCCAAATTAAATTAAATCTCTTCTGACTGCACATGATCTATATCCCTCCATTTCCTGAATATTCATGTGTCTGTCTGAAAGCCTCTTAATCACCACTGTGGTATCTACTTCCATCACTACCGCTGGCAGGCTGTTCAAGACACCTACCACTCTGTGCAAAAAAATTGCTCCACATATTTCCCTTGAACTTTCTCCCTCTCACCTTTAATGCATGTCCTCTAGTATGTGACATTTCTACCCTGGGGAAACGACACTATCAACGCTTCTCATTAATTTACATACTTCTCTCAGGTTGCCTCTCAGCCTCCAATGCTCCAGAGAAAACAATCCAACCTAGTCCAATCTCTCTTTATAGCTTAATCCTTCAATCCAGGCAGCATTCTGATAAACTTCTTCAGTACCCTTTCCACATCCTTCCTGTAAGGGGGTGCACACAATTGAGATTGAGGGTGCAGATCAGGTCTTGACCAGTGGGAATAGTGGAATGGATCAAAGGGTTTAGCACCACCCCTATTGATTATACGTGGCTAATGAAGGCCTGGGAGTTCAGATCACAGCGTTAATCACTATGAGCACTACTGTATCTCCAGAACAATGACATTCAAATAAAGCAATTACCCTTCTTCAATTTAATCATGAAAAAGGTGTTGAAGCGACTTTTTTTTAAGGGTTTCAGTGCTCACAATCTGGTTTCATCTACATTGCAGAAACCAAACAGGATGAGGTGACTGCTTTGCAGAACATCTCCAAATTCGTCCGTGTGGGTGACCCTTAGCTTCTTGTTGTCTGTAATTTTAATTCTCTACCCCACCCTCACTCCAACCTCCCTATCTTAGTCCTACACTGTTTCACGAAGCCCAATGTAAGCTGGAGGACACCATTGTATCTTGCGACCAGGCACACAGCAGCCCTCGGCGCTCAATGCTGATTCAACAATGTCAGATAACCAGCCTTTCCAGTTTGTGTCAGAACTGGTGCCAGAGCGTGGAATGCCTGAAAATGCTCCACAGATCAGAGGGCACCTGCGGAGAGCGGGGCACAGTTGACATTTTGGATCGAGGGACTTGCCTGAAGGCGGGTCACACAGCTTGTCTGAGATCTTGGAACACAGATCAGTGGCACCAACACCGCCTGGATTTGGAAACGTCAAGGTCAGCTTGCAAGTCGGACTTCAGCTTGTGTCCCAGGGACAGCTCTATGCCCAATGGCTGATTCATTCCTCAAGCACATCTCAGTTAACATGAGAGGGAAAGGAAGTATGAAGGCAAATTTCTATAGCATCCTGCACAACCTCTATAAAGCATTTTACAGCCAGTAACCATATACTAAGCGTAGTCACCAAGATAAGAAAAGTGGCAGCAAATGCACACACAGGAAGCTGCCACAAACAGCAATGACCAGATAATCTACTTCAGTAATTGAAAGACAAGGGTCATTGACATGAAACGTGAACATTGCTTCTCTCTTCACAAATACTGCCTGGCCTTCTGGGTATTTTCAGTACCTTCTGTTTTTATTTAGTACACTGTAGAAACAGAGTCTTTGAATGTTTATAAGGCAGAGGTAAGTCAACACTTGATTAGCAAGGGGTGAAAGGTTACCAGAGGTAGGGAATGCGGAATTGAACTTCCAGTCAGATCAGCCGCCATCTCGTTGAATGGCAGAGCAGACCACTAATCTGTATGTTTGTACTTCAGTCGGGCTCATTAGATATTGGATCTCCTAAGGATAATTCTCCCCCTCTCCTCTAAAATGATGCAATGGGACCCCCATGAACATCAGTACACAAGAAATCGCTGGAGCTGGCCCCCTCCAGCCTGCTCCTATGTTCAATGAGATCACATCTGACCTGACCTTGGCCCAGCTCCACTGGTCCTGTAATCCTCGACTCCGCTATCGATTAAGATTGTCTCGGCCTTGAATATATTCAATGATTCAGGCCACACAGCTCCCTGGGGTAGAGAACTGAAGTCACAGCCCTTCATAGGAGAAATTTCTTGTCATCACTTTTTTCCACGTGTGACCCCTTATTCTGATGCCCCCCAACCTGGAGAACCACTCGCCCAGCATCCACCTGCCGTGCCCGATGCAATCAAGAGAGGACGGTCCCATGGTCATACAGGAACTCCCCTATCCCAGGAGTTAATCCAGTGAATCTTTGCTCACTAACCCCACGTATGTCCTCCCTTTCAAAAGGCCAAAATGACACACCCTACTCTCACCAAAACCTTGTCCAGTTACACAAGAACACAAGGAATTAAGAGCAGGAGAAGGCCACTAAGCTACTCCAACCTGCACAACTATTCAGTATGATCACGGCTGACCTACACTGGCTTAGATCCTCTTCTGTGCCCGTTCCCCATAGCCCTCAATTCCTCGATCTTTCAAATAATTATCTACCTCCCCCTTACATATATCTAATGATCCGGTTTTCACTTCCCTCAGGGACAGAGAATTCCAGAGATCCACTGCCCTCTGAGAGGAGAGATTTCTGTGCACCTCAGTTTTAAATGACTGGCCCCTTATTTTGTATCCATGTCCCCAGGTTCACGATTCTCCCACTAGCAGAAACAATTTGCAGCTAAATGCCCCCACTTTTCAATTCTACATAAACCTGGGCCATCTGTCACTTGGCGTGGTCTCTGCTGCCGTCTCCTAGCCATTAACTGACACAGACAAAGGGTGAAGTACAACGGCAAGTCTTTGTATTTGACTCTCCTCATCTATTTAAAACCTGCTCAGTTTGCCAGGGCCCAGACTATATCAGTTTCTAAGTCACAGCTGCACTGTTCACACCCACCTCCGTTTAAAAGGACTCTGAACAGTTACCCAGACTCTGATCTTTTGGAAGTAGGAGAGTAATCAAGCTTTTCCAAAAACTCGCCACACTGGCTCAGTTCATGACGTCAGTGTCCAGGCATTCTGGTAAGTCGCAGAGAAAAATCGGACTTGACTGAAAAGGCAATTAGTTTGCTGAGTGCACCAGAGAGAACTTGCTTTAATGATGTTGACTGAAGGACAAGGTCAGCTGGGAGGTTCCTTGAACAGTGGCAGGAATCCTTTCACAGGCACACAGGACACCGCACTCAAAACACAGACCCTCCTACAGTGCAGCACTTCCTCAGGGCCTACCTGAAGCACCAGTCTGAATTACATGCTCCCTGCTACATCCTAAAAACATCAAACTCAAGCCAACCAACTCTCTCACAGTTGATGGGAGGGCTGTCGGGGGAAAGGGGAGGGTGGATGATGGGGGCGGCGCTGATAACATAGCAGAGTATGATTGCCTTCATCAGTGAGTAGCTCAGATTTGCAATCCCCCATTCTGCTCTGACTGGTAGCCTGTGTGCTGACAACAAACAGAAGCTGTAAGATTGCTCCATCCAGTGTGTCTAAGGAGGTTGCACTGTGTGCAGTTGGGTAAGTTTTAATGTTGTATTCCTGTTTACTTTTCTGTGCAACACACAACACTTTTACTACTTTTACTATCTTCTCCACTCGACACGGGGTGGAGTGGAGGGCTCAATAATCAGTACTTTCTCTTTGCTTCGTCCAAACGAGGTTTGGGTATGGTGTCAATTAAAGCAGTCAGAGCACTGAGGAACTCCTGTACACGGAGCACAAAAGGTGACAGCATTTCAATCAAGTATCACAAAGCGCATGCAAATGGGGTAAAAGGGGACTGAACCCAGCGTTCTGACACAGGGCTGCATTCAATCTCATGCAACATGCTGAGCACATCTTACAATTCAGAAGGAGCAGAGAGAGAAAGGATACTTCCAAGAACCAGTCACACCCAACGGGAAGGACCTGTAAAGTGTGAAATAACCAGAAAAGGTGAGGTTCATTTACGAAGCTGTCAGATTTCCAAGCTTCTCAACAATCCTGTGCCTCTTCAGAGGAAATTCAACAACAAGCACAACCCACTAAACCTGGTCAGAGAAATGCAAAGAGAAGAATTTTGCATTTACACAGTATCTTTCAGAACCTCAGCAAGTCCTACAATGGTTTACAGCCACTCCTGTAGGAAAAGCAGTTGGTAATTCAAATACAGCCAATGGACAAGTGACCATCCTTTGAAGTTAACCAACTCCCTGAAACTGAGGAATCAATGTTGACCAGGGCACCTGGAGGAACCACTCTGCTCTTCGAAACAATGCTGTGAGATTTGTACATCCAGCTGAAGGAATGGACTGGCCCCTGGTTTAATTGAACAGCTACTTCCCTACAATCATCAGGTTCTTGACCCGACCTGCACAACCCTAACCCTACCTCAACAATGGGACATGACGGACCACTTCCTGCACTACCATGAACTTGTCTCTGATTGTCCTTTTTTTTGCACTGTCTTGTTTTTGCAGAGTTTTTTCCTCTCTCTTCACTGTCTTGTAATAGTTTATGTACAATTTATATTGAGTGTTGTCTGTATCCACATGCCTGTGATGCTGCTGCAAGCAAGTTTTTCATTGTACCTGTACCTCACCGTGTTTGTGCGCAGGACAATAAACTTGACTTAATACTTCACCCAAAAGCCGGCATCTGCGACAGTGCAGCACTCCCTCAGCACAGCACTGAGGAGCCAGCCTAGATAATGTGCTGAAGTCTCTGGAGGAAGGCTTAAATATACAGCCTCAAGGCTGGGTGTGCTACCAGGGCTGAGGCTGACACCAAACACAGGTAACCTAACCAGTCATAGACTCCTAACCTACAAGACAGAAGGTGGTCAATCAGCCAGTGGAGATCTTCCTGATCTACCTGCCAGTACTAGGTCACTGCGCGTCTCTTCACGTTCATAGATGCTGTTTGATGTGATGAGGGTGTCTGCCTCTACCACCCTTCATAGAACAGTATAGCCCATGATGTTGTGCCAAACTAATTAAGCTATTGACACCTAATCCTTTCTGCCTGCACATGGTCTATATCGCTCCATTCTCTGCATATACATGTGCCTTTCGAAGAACCTCAAATTCCTCTATTGTATCTGCCTTCACCATCACCCCGGCAGCGTATTCCAAGCAGCCACCACCCTCTGTGTAAGAAAACTTGTCCCCCGTATCTCCTTTGAACTTACCCCCTCTCACCTTAAATGCATGGCCTCTAGTATTAGACATTTTGACCCTTGGATAAAGATACTGGCTGCCTACCCTATCTACACCTCTCATAGTCTTATAAACTCTATCATGTCTCCCCTCAGCCTCTGCTGCTCCAGAAAAAACAACCCAAGCTTGTCTAACCTCTCCTTATAGCACACGCCCTCTAATCCAGAGAGCATCCTGGTAAACCTCTTTTGCATCCTATAACTTCCACATCCTTCCTATAATGGGGTGACCAGAATTGAATGCAATACTCCAGATAGGGCCTAATCAGAGTTTTATAAAGCTGCAACATAATTTCCTGACTCTTGAACTCAATGCCTCGACTAATAAAGGCTGGCATACCATATGCCTCCTTTACCACCTTCCAAGCAATGTTCCAGAGCACCACCACCCTTGCAGTGAAGAAACCTTTCCTCTTCTTCTCTCTAATCCTGCAACCAATTACAACAATTATATTCCCCCTCAATTTTGACCCCATGCTTTGAGAAATAGGCCATTTTATGCACCTCAGCCTTCTCTGCCCCAAAGGAAACATCCCTAACATAGCCAATCTTCCCTCACAGCTACAACTTCCCAGCAACATCCTCATAAATCTCTTCTGCACCTTCTCCAGTGCACTCACGTCTTTCTTTAACAGAAAATGAGCTGCTGGAGGAACCCAGCAGGTCAGGCAGCATCTGTGGTGGGAAATGAACAGTAGATATTTTGGGTGGAGACCCGTCGGGAACAGTGAGAGAAGGTGTCAAACTATAAGGTAGTGACGAGAATTGTGCACAGTAATCAAACTGTGGCTTCAATGGTATGTACAGTTCTAGCATAACCACCCTATTCATACACCTGGGCCTTAGAATGAGGGAAAGGATGCTTTTTAACTACCTTGTGACATGTCCTGCTACCTTTGAAGATCTACAGATGTACACACCAGAGTTAATAATCCCACCTTTGTTCCTCAATATCCTCCCATTTATTCTACATTCCCTTGCCTTGGTGCACCTCCACATATACATTCATTTACATGTCTCTGGATTAAACTCCACTTTTCTGTCCAGCTGACCAGACCAGCAACATTTTCCTCTTGTGCTATCAGAGACTGAGAGGAGAAAGCCTTGCAACTATTGAATACTCTGACTCCAAAGAACAGCCCAACAACACTGAGGGGAGGAGAGATCTCCCAGTCTTTCCTAAGGTCCTCACAGTAACAAAGCCTGATAACTCTAGGGCAGGGGAATAGAAAATCAGTCCAGTGTCCCACCATTCCATACTAACAACCTTTTGTATGGCAGGCATGGTAGTATAGCGGTTAGCGTAAAGCTTTACAGCGCTAGTGACCCAGGTTCAATTCCAGCCACTATCTGCAAGGAGTTTGTACGTTCTCCCCATGTCTGTGTGGGTTTCCTCAGGGTGTTCCAGTTTCCTCCCACATTCCAAAGATGTACAGGTTAGGAAGTTGTGGGCATGTTATGTTGGTGCTGGAAGTGTGGCGACACTTACGGGCTGTCCCCAGAACACTCTACACAAAAGATGCATTTCACTGTACGTTTTGATGTACATGTGACTAATAATGATATCTTATCTTATGTCAACTATGCCCTGATCTGGAAGCTGGCCAGAGAGAAGGAAGGCAGACAAGCATTGTGTGACTTGTCAACTTTCCTTTCATGTCAAACAAACATACAGTTTTCAGGACACAAAATGTACATTTGCCTCACACGTACCATGCAAAAGATCTTCCTCTATACTTTTCAATTATATTTTTTTTAATTGAATTGAGATGAAGAGAGAGGGATGCATATATTTCTTTAAGGCTGCAAGACATCCAAAGCTTTTAAAGAGACATGCATCACAGAAACAGGTCCTTCAACCCACCAAGCCCATGTTGACCATCAAGCACCCATCTACACTAATCCCATTTTATTCTCCCTAGATTCTCCCATCAACTCCCCCCAGATTCTACTGCTAACCTACACACCAGGGGCAATTTACAGTCGCCAATTAACCTACCAACCCACATCTTCGGGACGTGGGAGGAAACCAGAGCACCCAGAGGAAACCCACGCAGTCACAGGGAGAACGTGCAATGTCCATACAGATAGCACGCAAGATTGGGATTGAACTTGCATGACTGGAGCCGTGAGGCAACAGCTATACTAGCTGTGCCAATCCTGTCAAACCCAAAACAGTAAAGTGCGGTCACGGCTCTGGGGAGCAGAGCTAGCTCCCACAACAGTCATGAAGTAATGAGTCTCTGATGTTCGTTGAGGAGTAAAAGCTGGGCACCGCCCACGGCCCTTCGAAGAGTGCTACATCTTTTACCTCCTGCTTAGAGCATAGCCAGGGTTTCAGTATCCATGCAACACCCCACCTCTACTGAGGGAGCTGTGGATTGGAGCAAGCAACAGGCTCAAGGAAAAGTACATTATTAACTAAGTCAAAACAGACACAGCATCTGATTGCTGGCAAGCACACAGTGTGCCCAAAGCACCATCCCCTTCTCGGCCCTCAGTGCACTCTATGTGGCAATTATGGTTATGAGATTGCCCTTGGCAGTCTAGTTTAGGGAGGCTCCTCACAGTAAACAGGATCATGTGGTTCCAAGGCCAGATTTAGTGGCAGTTTCAAGCCCATCAGTATTTCAGTTACATTTTACACAGCAGCAGAGTGGCAGAAAGAGAGAGACAGACGAAGCATTGATCCCTCGTGTTTGTCTTAGATTCAAACGGACTTCAGCAGAGGTGCTGAGACAACAGTGAGTTACTGAGTGACTCAGTCCCTTCATGCTGGAAGGTGAATGTGGAAAAAAGGCTCTGTAGCATTACTATTCTCCCATGCACACCTCTGACCCAACAACTTAAACATTAACTTTTACATTATCATGTTCACTGTGCGGGGAGGTGTTTATGGATTTACAGCAAGCAGGTGTGTACACATACCATCATATTCTGAAAGAGTGCAAAGGCAGCTGCAGCTGTTGGCACACTGCAAGCTAGCTGAAGACATACTTTGGAGGCAAACCCTCAGCTCTCTAGATACTGAAAGGCCTGGACAGAGTGGATGCAGAGAGGATGTTTTCGTTAGTAGGAGAGTCTGGGATCTGGGGGCACTGCTTCAGAAATAAAGGGACATCAGTTCAGAACTGAGATGAGGAGGGATTTCTTCAGCCGGAGGGTGGTGAATCTGTGGAATTCGTTGCCACAGAGGGTGGTGGAGGCCAAGACATTGGGTGTAGTTAAGGCAGAGATTGACAGGTTCTTGATTGGTCAAGGGGTTAAGGGTTCCAGGGAGAAGGCACGAGAATGTGGTTGAAAAACAAAATCAGCCATGATTGAATGTTAGAGCAGACTTGATGGGCTGAATGGCCTAATTTTGCTCCCATATCTTATGATGCAGTTTATATCCACTGCCAACATGCATAAGCCCTGCCCTAGGGGAAGGGTTTCACTTCATGAACTGAAGCTGCTCTCCATATTCCCCTGTAAATAATTCTCAGCTATTCCAGCATAGAAGGCATCGCCACAGGGAATAAGCTGAGGGTTTCTGCTCGAGCACACTTCATTCCACCAGTTGGGATCAGTGCAAGGATTCTGACCCCTTTCCCCTCCTTAATCCAGAGGCTCGGACACTTAATGTGGCCCTGGTACCTCTGGCCCTACCTACACAACTTGGGACAGTGAGTTGCTGACGGCATACTTTGTTAATAACTTGGGCACATGGTTTCACTCAGGCAACTGCCCAACAAAGACATGGTTAACTACCTGTGTGTTCCCATAGAAATGTCTCCTGGCAATAGTTGAAAGAGAACATTGCTTTTATCCCATGGGGTCGTGTTCCCCAGGTCAGAGAAAGACTCTGCCTGTACAAGGGTGTGGTCGCCTTCCTCTACAGGTCCTGATGGAGTGGCAGCCCGCACTGTGTGTGCTCTACCTCACCCAACACCCCTGCATCCCTGCCCCATTCACTCATCGCCTCCATCTTTGCCCCACTCACCCAACACTCACTCCTTTCCTGGCTCACCCCTTGCCCCTGCCTCCATTCTCTCCCCACTCGTTTAGGCTTCAAGGTTAAAATTCTTGGCCTTAGGTTCAAATCAATCCATGTCCTCCCGCTTCTCCCTTCCATAACCTCCTCCAGCCACACCCACACTCCTTAAGTTCCAACATCTCTGGTTTCGATTCACTCCACTGCTGTCAGCTCCTGAACCCTGCCCTCTGACCTCCATTCTCCTTCCTTTTTGCTGTCGTTTATAACCTCTGTCCTTGATCAGCTCCTCCTCACCTGCCCGTATTTCCATATGCGACTTGGTGTCAGTTTTTGAAGGTTAAAGGCATTATGTAAATACAAACTGTTGTTACTATGTGCTTTCATATAGGTTTCAAACTCAGCAACTTAAACTAATCTTAAATGAGTGCTGGCCAAGTAACACTCCCTTTACATACTTCAAATGACAGACAAGCAAACCTCAAAAGCTTTTACTGCTTCTCGGCCCCACTTGAAACCTTTGCTTCTTTCACTGGTAAAGTTGCCTTGTGATTTGTTGCTTTCAATTCCTTCAGCATTGGCCGCAATTCCCCAGCTAATAACTGACCACATCTTCCTCACACCCTCCTTCCTCCCACCACCCTCACTTTTGCCAAGTTTTCCCTTTTGTTCTTTGACACTTAGTTTTCCTTCTTCTATTTTGCAAGTTTATTGCCCCTGCAATATTGCTGTCTCCCTGTTTATCCCCCATATCAGCCCCTTGTGGTCTCCAAGCTCAGTGCCACTTCCCACTCCCCCTCCTTCACCCCACTGGGCCACTTCAGCTGTTCACCATCTTCTCACCTTACCCACGTTTTACAACCTCATTCTTAATGCACTCACTATACTGTGCAAGCATTGACAATGTTCTTCCAAGTCAGAGTGAGTATGATTGAGTCAGTCCACTGGACACATTGCTGTAGGTCACCGAGATCAAACTGAAGTGGATCATTTGTGTGTGGCTGTCCTCCACTCCCATCAACTCTGGTGAAAATACCCAGCTTGGATCGAGAAACATTGCCATGGTTTCTGTCACTAATTACATTTCCTGCTCTCCTGAAATAGACTGAGTTAACAGATGCTGCCTTCAAGTGTACAATCAAGTGGTGTGACTCCTGACAAACGTCCTGCCCTACGTCCAACTCACTGGCTGACACAGTTTTCAGCAGCGACCTTGTCTGCTAGTTCATTGCTGACCTGTCAACACTGCCAATCCTTGCCATTCTCTGGTCAGCCTGAGAGGCTGGGGGTAGACCTTCTTGCATAACTTTTTCTGCCAATTTGCAGTGCATTTAAAAATCAACCATGCCGGTGTGGAAATGGAGTCACTTAAAGTCCAGACTGGGTTAGGGTATTGGTCTCGGTTTATTATTCTCATATGTACCAAGATATAAGAAACAAATAAAGTGTGAAGTTAGTAGTTCCCTTCCCCAACAGACATTAGTCGAAGGTTTACAATCCAATAGCTGCCCTGCCAATATTACTCGGCTCAGGTTTTACTTTCAAATAACTAAGTCTGCATTCAAATTTTCCAACAGGCAAGATGGGATTTGAACTCACATTCTCTGCATTGCTAGTCCAGCAACATAACCACCATACAGCCTTGTGGTGTGGCTTTTCCACTATTATGTCAGTCAACTCTCCAGACTTGGCCAAGGGAGCCAGTAATTTATGAAAAGTTCTGGATCACAAGGGACATGCGAGAAAACTCTGGATTTCTTAATCCTACACACTTATGCCTACCCAGACCCCTGCCTCTACTACTACAGAACATAGAACATTACAGCACAGTACAGGCCCTTCAGCCCACAGTGTTGTGCCGACATTTTATCCTGCTC